>JARFXV010002153.1:0-7500 GCA_031761425.1 Cosmopolites sordidus | reverse complement strand
CAAGGCGAACCTCGTCATCGCGGCGTGGCAGTAATGGTCCGACTCGTTTGTGATGCGAGAAATAAAATACTTCTCCGTATCGGTGACGTTCATTTTAAGAAATGTAAATGGCAAGATTCCGAAATTTTTAAACGAAACGTTGAAATATTATCCACCGTCGACATCGTTGTCGTCGTCGTCGTCGACAAACGAACGGTGTTTTATATTACGTTTCTCTCGTCACGGTAACGGTCGTCGTCGTCGTCGTCGTCAGTCGACAGCGTCGACGACAAAAACCGCAACGAATGTTTAAAAATCATAACGGAATCGATTATGATGAAGATATGGTTAATGGTCCATATCATACACATCACACAGAAACGACCACGACAACCACAACGACGTTACAGACAGATCACGTGTGCGTGCGTGTGCGTTAAATGTGAAAACTTAAAGATCGTACGGGCGCATATCGTTTAAATACCGTCGGGAAGGAAAATCCACGAGGATTTTTTATCCCTTAGATTTTTCGTACTCTGGCTGACTCGCTCACTCACTCACTCACTCACTCACTTTCCAGATAGATAGTGAGTGGGCGAGTGAGCGAGCGAGCTAGCTAGCTAGCTAGCGTAGAAACATAAATCTAGGTACCCGATACAAATTCTTTTTTCCGTTTTCGTCTTGCACGCACCAACGAGCGATACGAGCTGCTGTCGTTCGTCGAGGATCGTCAAAGTTGTCGTTCCCTTGTGTCTCTTAATAAAATAAAAGATAGTTCGAATTATTCGAGAGAATAATTACAGACGTGTTCTTAATCGCGCGTCAGATGACGGCAATCGATCACTGTAATGATCCTTCCGCAGGTTCACCTACGGAAACCTTGTTACGACTTTTACTTCCTCTAAATGATCAAGTTTGGTCATCTTTTCTTACACATCGACGACACCGAAGCGCCATCGCGTGTCGATCCGAAGACCTCACTAAATCATTCAATCGGTAGTAGCGACGGGCGGTGTGTACAAAGGGCAGGGACGTAATCAACGCGAGCTTATGACTCGCGCTTACTGGGAATTCCTCGTTCATGGGGAACAATTGCAAGCCCCAATCCCTAGCACGAAGGAGGTTCAGCGGGTTACCCGGGCCGCTCGGCCAGGGAAGACACGCTGATTCCTTCAGTGTAGCGCGCGTGCGGCCCAGAACATCTAAGGGCATCACAGACCTGTTATTGCTCAATCTCGTGCGGCTAGAAGCCGCCTGTCCCTCTAAGAAGAAATGTTTGTACGCCGACAGTAAAAACCGCGCGCGAACGGCGGAGCCCGTGAGGACCCCGCACGTACGGCGGGCCTTTGCGATGTCAAAAAGCGCCTAGTTAGCAGGCTAGAGTCTCGTTCGTTATCGGAATTAACCAGACAAATCGCTCCACCAACTAAGAACGGCCATGCACCACCACCCACCGAATCAAGAAAGAGCTCTCAATCTGTCAATCCTTCCGGTGTCCGGGCCTGGTGAGGTTTCCCGTGTTGAGTCAAATTAAGCCGCAGGCTCCACTCCTGGTGGTGCCCTTCCGTCAATTCCTTTAAGTTTCAGCTTTGCAACCATACTTCCCCCGGAACCCAAAAGCTTTGGTTTCCCGGAAGCTGCCCGTCGAGTCATCGGAGGAACGTCGACGGATCGCTAGCTGGCATCGTTTAAGGTTAGAACTAGGGCGGTATCTGATCGCCTTCGAACCTCTAACTTTCGTTCTTGATCAATGAAAGCGTTTTTGGCAAATGCTTTCGCTTCCGTTCGTCTTGCGACGATCCAAGAATTTCACCTCTAACGTCGCAATACGAATGCCCCCATCCGTTCCTATTAATCATTACCTCGGGGTTCCGAAAACCAACAAAATAGAACCGAGGTCCTATTCCATTATTCCATGCATACAGTATTCAGGCGAAATTTTAGCCTGCTTTAAGCACTCTAATTTGTTCAAAGTAAACGTGCCGGCCCACCTCGACACTCAGTGAAGAGCACCGCGGCAGGATTGATTTGGGCCGCCGTTAAACCGCCAACGAACGCACGCCGCGAGGCGCACGCCCGAACAGACGGCAACCGACTAAGCCCACCGGCAGGACGTCTCGCGAAACGCCAGTTAACACCGCGGACGATGAACCGGCGGCGCGAGACACAAATTCGACTACGAGCTTTTTAACCGCAACAACTTTAATATACGCTATTGGAGCTGGAATTACCGCGGCTGCTGGCACCAGACTGGCCCTCCAATTGATCCTCGTTAAAGGGTTTAGAGTGTACTCATTCCGATTACGGGGCCTCGGATGAGTCCCGTATCGTTATTTTTCGTCACTACCTCCCCGTGCCGGGAGTGGGTAATTTGCGCGCCTGCTGCCTTCCTTGGATGTGGTAGCCGTTTCTCAGGCTCCCTCTCCGGAATCGAACCCTGATTCCCCGTTACCCGTTACGACCATGGTAGGCGCAGAACCTACCATCGACAGTTGATAAGGCAGACATTTGAAAGATGCGTCGCCGGTGCGAGACCGTGCGATCAGCGTAAAGTTATTCAGAGTCACCAAGTTGTACGATGACGAGCGCGAACCCGCCACCGATTGGTTTTGATCTAATAAAAGCACTCCTTCCATCTCTGGTCGGAGCTCTGTTTGCATGTATTAGCTCTAGAATTACCACAGTTATCCAAGTAATTGTGGGTACGATCTAAGGAACCATAACTGATTTAATGAGCCTTTCGCGGTTTCACCTTAATTCGGCTTGTACTGAGACATGCATGGCTTAATCTTTGAGACAAGCATATGACTACTGGCAGGATCAACCAGGGAACTGTGCGCGCGAGCTGCAATTGCTGCTGCTGCTGCTGCTGTTGTCCGCACGTCGAGTGTCGTTCGTTTCGCCGTCGCTCGCTCGTTCGTTTACCACCCTCCTCCTCCAGGCAGGCGGCGGCGCACAACGGTGCGTCGTGGTCTGTATGGATCGGTGGGCGATTGCGTGCGTGCGTGCGTAGGTACGAGAAACGTGACGACTTTCTCGATGACGACGACGAGTGTGCGTCGAGACGACGGAAAAACCGGTCAAGACGCCACGCTCTTGCATTATAATTAGTGTCTTGTGTCGTATCATCGGTTCTTTTTTTTAATTATTATTATTACTATTATTATTTGTCTTAAACAACTACCACCGTTTTTATATATTTATTCGTGTGTGAGATGTAGCCGTCGGAGTGTATTGCTGCTGCGCTATCGATCGTCATTAATTTTATCGTCTGCGTCACCGCGCGTCATGCCGTCACACGATTTATTACATCGGGCGGCGGCGGCGGCGGCAGCAACGACAAAGGTACGTTCGAAGACAACAGCACTACTCCCCGTCGTCGTACTCGTAGAACGAAATAATATCAAAAACGTAGTTTGTATAATAAATCAAAAAAAAAATCGATGCAAACGACCAACCGAGCACAACCGATACGACCATACATAAGATATATCGTCGTTCGGCATCAATAAAACCTCGAAACATTCTCTCCGAACCACTTCGCTAGATTGAAAGCGACAAGGGAAACTCGTACGAGAAGCGTTTCGTGTTAGAAAACTCGCTCGGAAAGCTGAGAGTTACCGCACGTGTACGTTATTGTTACAGACTTTTCGCATGAACGCATTATTATATAAGGAACATGCGAAAATGTCAACACAAAATACAACCGATCGCATATGAATCGTGACACGTAAAAATTTAACGGTCCGCCGAATTCACGATCTCGCTGTGTGTAGTAAAAATCACCACATTAGAGGGACCCGATTGTGTATCCGAACAGACGACTTGACTCGCCGCTCGAACCTCGGATCACCACATGAGGCGGCGGAATCTTAAATCCGGCGTCGATCCGCGAACGACGGCACGACCCTGATTTACAAGCAACACCGACCGATTGGAAAACGTTCGGCAAAAACGATCGATACATCATATATGTGAGATTTTGTAATTATATATATTTGTATGTGTTTGTATATTTATGTGTTTATACATATATATATATAAAAAAAGTGTGTAAATATAATATATGTATATATGTATATATATATATATATATATATATATATATATATATATATATATATATATATATATATATATATATATATATATATATATATATATATATATTTATATATATACGTATGTATATACGTATATATATACATATATATATATATATATATATATATATATATATATATATATATATATATATATATATATATATATATACAAATATATATATATATATATATATATATATATATATATATATATATATATATATATATATATACATATATATACATATATATATATATATATATATATATATATATATATATATATATATATATATATATATATATATATATATCCAGCCTAAGATACTGGACGGGTCACGGGTGGTGGATAGTGAAAGTTCCATTAGATATTAATGGACAGCTGCGAATATCTCAAAATAAGCAGCCCCGAACCAAGGCACAAAAAAAAACAAAATCCACTTAGCGTCTGACTTGTATCAAGCGGTTGAATGGTCAGCGTCTGTTCACCAGTGGTGCGGCTGATATTTAAATTCTGGAACTAACCCCCTCCAGTCTTAACCTCTGAACCGTCATGGTTCAAACCTTTAATTCAAAGTACAAGATGAATCGTTCTAGTAATTACAAAATTACCCCAGGAGGTAGACAATCCTCTGCCAACCGGACTTTCGGATTCTGGGGCGTCCGGGCTAAGTAAATAATCGACTTATGACACTATCCTCAAATGTGCTAACAAAAACTATACATTAATCAATGCACACCTCCCGGTTAACGAAGAAAATAAATCTAATCTTGAAAAAGTAAATAAGTCCTGGGAAATTCTGGAAAAGACTATCTCTAAATTTCCTACCAACCATGTAAAAATCCTATCGGGTGATTTCAACGCCGCCCAACTAGGGAAAGAAAAAAGTACAGGAAGGAAAACTGTCGGCAGTTTTCCAACTCATAAATGGGCCAACCATAATGGTAGAAAATTGGTTGAACTATGTTCGCAGTTTAATCTAAGAAGGATGTCAACACAATTTAAGAAGAAAATAACAAAACAAAAGACATGGATGTGCCCAAACACGTACATGGATGAATTTCAAAATGACCATGTTGCCAATTCGTACCCCAATTATAAAGAGATTTTGAACGTTCGAGTCGATAAAGGAGCAAATATAGACACGGATCACCACCTGACTAGTATCAAACTTAGCTGAAAACCTCGAAAACTTATTCAAAAGAGGCTGCTAATACCAAAGTTTGACCCAACGAAAATAAAACCAGCCCTAACAGAAGAGCTAGATAAACAACCAGCACAGAACTGGCAAGAATTGAAACAAAAAATTATTAAAACAGCCTTAAAGTTGGTCCCTTTACAAAAACGTAGAAAACATCCGTGGTGGGATGAAGTTTGCGAGCAAGGAGTATTAAGCCGAAGTAAAACATTCAAAGATTGGAACAGTCAAAAGACAGTTATAAACTATAACATCTTTTTGGAAGTAAGAAAAGAAACATCGAAGCTAGTTAGAGAAACTAAAAGAAAATATGAAAACAATCAACTTATTGAAATAGAAAAAGATTTCCAAAAAACTAACACCCGAAACTTTTATAAAACATTTAAAACTAAATTAATAGGCTATCAACCGCAAAGTCTTTGCTTCCAAAATGAAAACGGACAATCAGCTCTAAATAACCAAGACAATTGCAAAGAACTAGCGAAATATTTAGAACAAATAGTAAACTGTCCTGAGCCCTTAAACAAATTAGCAACACTAAACCCTAAACAAACAAACCCAGATTCATTACCACCGAAAGAAGATGAAATAATTAGGCAAATCGAGCGGCTTAAAAATGACAAAGCTTCTGGAGAAGATGGAATCACTGCTGAACTTTTGAAATCCGCTGGTCCCCAGGTACACAATCAAGGAAATAACCAAAATTCTACGAGAAGTTAGGCGAACCGAACGGATTCCGGAAGATTGGAAAGAAGCTCTAATCTATCTACTACATAGGAAAGGACATAGAACGGATGTAAACAACTATAGAGGGATATTTCTTCTCCCAGTTTGTTACAAGATTCTATCTCAATGTCTACTAGACAGAGCACAGGGACAGTTAGAACCTAACATTGGTGAATATCAACCAGGTTTTCGACCGGGGGGCAGATCCAGCCCTGAACAGATCCTGAATCTAAAGTTGATTCTAAGACATCAAGAACTGTACAATAAAAATCTCGTCTGTACATTTGTGGATTTCAAAAAAGCATGAGACTCTATTGACCGCGAATCTTTATTCCGAATCTTCCGAAAGAACAAGGACCAGATCTCTGAAAAAACGCTGGGGATTATTAAAGCAACGTTAACTAACACAAGGTTAAAAGTAAAATTCATGGTTGACATCTCTCAGAGCCCTTCGAAATTAAAACTGGAGTGAGACGAGGGGATGGAGGACTCTCGCCACTCCTATTTAACTGTGTTCTAGAAAAAATAATATAGGAGTGGCGTGAAAAAAAATAAGTTGGCCCTGAATGTTGACCAGCCCATTAAACTGGGGAGAACCAACATCAATACTGATTGTCTGGCATCTGCTGATGATCTAGCAATTTTAGCTCAAGATATATTAAGGGCACAGATACAGATTGAAATCCTAAAGGAAACAGACTAAGCACGCCATAAGCTAACATGACCTGCAACAGACTAAGAACGCCATTTCTAAAAACAAAATATGGTAACATCAGACGAGTCTCTCAATTCAAATATTTGGGTGAAATAATCATGGAAAATGGATTGGAAAAAGCGGCCAATAAGGATAGATGTCAAAAAATGGAAACGGCATTAAGGCTTACACAAAATATTTATAACAAAAAGTGCCTATCTAAAAACATAAAACTGAGACATTACAACACAATTATTAAGCCAGAATGTCTATATGCTGCAGAAACGCTCATTTTGAATAGAAAGAGGGACATCGAGGACATTGAAAAGAAGGAAAGAAAAATCCTAGGCCCCAAACAAATAAATAGCCACAACATACCGACATCGGGAATACCAAGAGATCAAACAATACTCAGATATACATAGCGATATGTGAGAAAAAGAAGACTTAAATTTTACGGACACATAAAACGGATGAATCCGAGTAGGCTAACTAGACAAATAGTCGAATTTTATGAAAATAGGAGTAGAGTCGACTTCGACTTATCTAGCCAGGCTTTTGGGTTAGCCCTCAAGGCTCTTGCCCGTTTCTAGTCAACTTTACCCTATATGGGCACTAATTTTTTAGGGTCTCTATCTGACCCGGGTATGCCTAGCAAGTGGCATAGATAAGAAAGGATAGTCTATAAGATGATCCTGGCGAACTTCTGAGATTAATATGAAAGAAAAGGAAAATGAAATTTTGCTTTTTCCCCATCAGCAATATGACGGGTTTTTTGCCATTGGTCCGGTCCGAT
>JARFXV010002152.1:0-140000 GCA_031761425.1 Cosmopolites sordidus | reverse complement strand
AATCTATTGATACAGATGTTTCTGACTGTGGTGGTAGTTTTAAAACTATTTCAATGTAATACGGTTTTTCTCTTTGCTTCCCTGGTGCATATTTCAAAATAGTAGGTTCAATGTTTTCACCATTAGAAACAATCTTCAAGGTGTGAAGATAAATAGGTACATACCAAGCTATGTTCTGAAGCAGAACCACATCAAGAGCAGCCCAATGATTATTATATATTTTAGTGACTATGCCACCCCTTTCTTGGCCATAGCCTATCAAGTATTGATTGCCGTATAAAGGAGGAGGAACTATAAGTGACAATGGCAAAACTTCTTCATATTTTGAACTGATACTTAAGAAATAAGGCGGAATATCATATTTAGCATAATTAGTTACATATCCGCCCCTTACAGATGTAACAATTTCATTTGGGCTTGGAGTCAATTCAAAATGTTGGCTATTCTTTGTAGATAAATCCACATATATATTACTTGTGGTAGCTAATGGGCATTTTCCTTCCAATCCCTGCCCAAAAAGTTTTTTGAAAGACCAATTTTTATTTCCTAAAATGGCATAATCATAAACCAAAGACACAGATAATTGCAGTTCTAACGACAAAGAATCACAAAAATCAGTTTGACACACTGGTCTTAAATGTAATGCAATTGAATGATATTTGGTATTGTGGATGTTTCCTGAATTGAGTAATGATGCCAAGCCTGATTTTGAATCACAAGGCAATAACTTCTTAAATGGTGTTAGATTTTCAGTACAAACAATTTCACGAGGTAAACTGGCATACCTAAAGAAACAGAACTGATTTAATACTGTTGATCAGAAAATGACAGAACCACACAACTAATGTTCATTGATTTTCAATTATACAGAGAATATTATGGAATTATGTGGCTTTTTTGGATGTATCATCAATTAAGAGCTATTAGTTAAGTCTAAACTTAACTATATTCCACAATATAATTGAAATTGTATGTTTTATAACATTTACAATAAATGGCCTTACCGAAGTAATGTACTATTGACAGTAGACCAGTCCACAGCTCCTCTAGGTCTGAATGAAAATTCTGGGCTTATACTATTTGAATTGTCTACAAAATTAAATGATGCACAGAACAATCCTGATAATGTATTAGCCAGTAACTTCCAATTTTTATTGACATCTATCGTATTTGGTTTAAACCAAGTCCAGACCTCAGCACCAGGTGCAGCGTCATGCACTGGATATCCCCATTTTTCATACCTCCATAAACCACCAGTTAAACTAATGTGGAGCTCTTGTATGTTGTGTCTTTCAATTATTTCACCTAAAGCTCGAGGAAACAAATGGGTGTGATGATCTATAATAAAAATTAAAAGTTTCAATTTATTCTATTTGAAATAGCTAGATTAAATATTCCGCATATTAATTAGATGTGTTTTTAAATGTTAACATTTTGATATTGATATTTGGAAATAAATATTAACATTCTAATTACATCATTTAAATGATTTATGTATATAATTCAATTATTCCTTTTTATAAGTTTTATACCTAATCAGTCTCAACTTATACTAATTGAATTAAAAACATAAAAACAGTATTTAGTGCTTATGAGATTTAAAGTTTTTCAGGCGAATATTCAGTATGTGTAAATAAATAAATAAAAAATAGCTTATATAATTAAGGAATATAATCTACTTACAATTTTCACTAGCTGGATCTATTTCCCAAGTAGTTGCAAATTGAAAATGAACATAAAGTTGCTCACTAAACATAGGCTTAATAAATAACTCTTCTGTAAATTTATCATTTCCTATCGAAAATGCATATTGTATTTTATATAATATACATAAAAAGTATAAAAGTTTCATGTTAAAATTATATCAGCATTTTAATATTAAATTCTCAATAAGTTATTCTTCCCATTAAAATTTAAATAATGACAACATAACCATAAAGGTACAATATATGACAGGTAAAACAATATGAGAATCAAGCATAGACGTACGGAAGACATACTCAGATGTTCTGTGGTAAAATGTAATTGATTTAATTTTTAAAGGGGGTTGTTATATATTCTATTAAAATATTTTTAATTAACAAAATATATTTTTATAAATTGCTATAGAAAAATACCTGAAATTTTATATTTTACTGTGTCATGCTTTAACTTATTACAGAAAACAATGAAAAATCAATAATAAAATGTCAAGTTATTTGCGCATGTTTTAAATTAGTAGGGCGATATAATGAACATTGCTAGTAATGTATTTTATCTAAAAAAAAAAGGATTAAAAGATAACTTGCTTAATAATAATTTCAATAGCATTAAATAAAATAGAATTTGACGTAAGTATTTAAGCTCAATAATGAAATAGTATAATTAGTATACTTGCAGTAACAAAAACAAAACTATGACGTCTTTTTTTTCCATGCACTAATTTTTGCAGCTGTTTATATTTATTCTTATAACACAATTATATACTGTAAACATTTCTAAAATTTTTAAGCAGTATGGAGGTATTAGAGAAGTCAACCCTAGAAAACATGGAAATTCATAACTTAAAGAAACATGAAGATATAATAAAAAAGAATAATGAAACACAAATGACTTCAAGTACAGTATCAACTATTTCTAGTTTAGCTTCACCAGTTGATTCTGGAGTTCAAATGTTGGATAGTGAAAGTGAACTCACTTCAGTTATGTCAGGGGGTTCTGGTGAGCAGACAATGAATATACACAGATGATATCTATCATATTTGCATTTAAGGATGTGAAACTGATATTGTACCTAATTTAGATGTTGAATCTAAAGACTTGAGTCAGAAACTATCTATTTTAAAGAACAATGATGCTTTTGCTTCAACAAATACAACTAATGAAAAGGAACAATTAGACCAACAGAGAGTAAACTTAATCCAGGAAATAAAGGAGGGTATTTCAAAATTTACTGAAAGTGATTTTGTTAACAAGAATGTAACAGATGAAAAGTTGCTTTCACAGTCAGTCCCAACTTATTTTGATAAATTTTCTGCTGAGGGTATGTAAGTAGAAATATTTATTTTGTCTGTTATATTATACTTTTATGTTAGATTCAAAACTATCAAGACATAGCCTGGAATTAGATAGAAATGGATGTGATGAAGTATTTGAAATGGAGCATCCAATAAAGTCATCCACTGAAGTAGATCTGATGAACATTTCACTTAATAGTTATGAGTTATTGGATTACACTTTGCAGAATGTTAATTTAAATGTACCTTCTGAATCAGAAACTGTAGATATGCATGTTAGTTTGTCTGAAGAAGTTAATGAAAATCTTAAGATTCATTTAGGTGAGTCATATTCAGGTAAAAGTAATGATGATAAATCATTGTCTACCTCAGACGGTAAAGAATCAATACCTCCACCAATAACAGAAGAAATACAAGTTATTGAAAATCCAGATATTAAAGGAACAGAGGAGCAAATTGTTTTTCGTAGACAGAGGAAGAAAAAATCCAAATCAGATACCCCAAAAAAGCGAGTGTCATTTCATGAAGATATTTTGAACAGTACAAAGATTGATGATATTCATATAAATCTTGGATTTATTACTCACGAGCCAGATGTCTCGCTCAGTTTCTTCCAAAGGGGCTTTGTTCGGAAACCAGATGTTGTTAAGGGAAGGTAACAAAAGCTTATATTTTTTAAATTAAATCATTATATTGTATTCTGCTATTACAGGTACAGTTGGGCTGCAGAGGGTGATGCACCTTTTTATGAAAAAACCAATACAAATCGTGAAATAAAGTCAGACATTTACATTCATCATCCAAGATACTCTTCAACTTCCTCTAGTTCTACAGGCAGTGTTTCCAGTTCAATTGATGAGGAAGACAGTGCTTCAGATGAGAATATCCCAAAAAAGGAACCAACTCAAAAATTGCCAAGATCTAGTTGTCTTAAGAAGACTAAAAACAAGAAATACATCAACACAAACATTGTTCAGGAAGAAGTTAATATGAAAAAAAGATCTGAGAGCAATTTGCTAGACAGTAATATATTTGGCAGTTTAAAAAATATTCTCAATTTCTCTACTTCGGTACCTCTGGCAGAAAGAGGTAACAAATAGTCGAAAACAGTAGCATTGTAATCCTATTATTTGATTTTAGGTGTACCTGAAGGACAAGAAGATGTCACTATATACTCATCATCTCATGATATTTCGAACAGGCGGAAATCATTTGGTAGTTTCTCATTTGAAAATGATGATAGTGTAGAAGTGACTGAAGTAAAACCAGAACCAGTAAATCAGGTGAGTACTAATAAAATGGTTAAAACTGATATTAGTGACAATATTTTTGTTTGTAGAGTAAATTATTTACAAGAAGATATATATTTAAAAATTTTCATTTATTTATATTTCTGAGAACTAATGGAAATGTATTATTAATATTTGATTTTTCATGAAAACTGTGTTACTATAAAAATAATATTGGGGGATGCAAAAGTTCATTCCTTTTTTTGAGAAAAATTGAATGACAATTTTATTTTCTAAAAAAATACATTTAATCAATGCAGTATGTGCCTTTCTGTGCAATGGCCATTCTCTCTGGTAGCTGCATAATCCCGCGTTCATGAAAGTCCTAAGATGTCTAGCTAAAGATCTGATCAAGGTGATTTTTCAAGTATTCTAAGGAAGTAAAGGTTTTACATCTAAACAGTTTTGAAATGGTCTAATTAAATGATAGTTAAGAGGCCCAAGGTCGGGGGATTACAGTGGAGATGCATTCACTGACATCCTAGTCAAGTTTTAGAAGTTTGTGTCAGGTAACCCAAAACTCGAGTAGTCTAGTACTACCTTGATGGAACACTCACTTTAATTAACTTATATGTGAACAGTATTTCTCCGAATTAATAGTCTGGTATTCAAGTAACAGCTCATAATCGAGTCCCTTTCAATGCCATCAAATGCATAGCGTAACCTTCAGCTATGAAGTGACTTCTTCACTGGTTGAAGATCTCCGCACTTATATTATGATCTTATTATTATGCACTTATATTATGATATTATCAATTTCATACATCGGCCTTGCTAACCATTCCAAAGTTGACGTAATGGCCTTGATACCGTTGACTAATTGATTACTAGATTTTCTCCTAACTCCCGAGGTTGGTTAATAATCGGTTCGTTCCAAGTAGCATCAGGAACAGTCTCTAACAGTCAGGATTCGGCGCAGTAACGATAGTTTTTAGTTACTGCGCCGAATCCTAACTGTCAGAGACTGTTTCTGATAGATTCTGATAGATTATACTTCCCCGCAAAGATCTTTTTCTGGTACATAATTCGAGGTATTCAAAGCTATGAAATACTTTTTTTTGCACAATGACAATAACAAACTGGCTTTTGAAGGCGTATGTTTACCCTAAAAAACGCCATAGACGTCATTAATCTATACCAACAAAATGTATTAGTAACGCCATCTCTTAGCAAAATCGACCTTTTAACTGAAACACCAATTATATTAAAAGAAATTGATTTTCAGTGAGATATCATCATGTCTTGTTACATTTTTTAAGGTAAATCTGGCCAAGACTAATCTTAAACTAACTAGAAGTGAGGGATTTTATCCGAGCTATCAACCAAATCAGGACCTACCTGCAAATATTATTTTATGCGACAGCAATGTTTATGAACACAAGGGCATCAGTTACTCTTATGAATATGATAATTTTCAAAAAACGTTTGAGCGACAAACTAAACCGAAAAGTTCCATGATTTATCAGAAAATTTTAAAGGAATTAAATTTTTTCCGCAGGTAAATTTAGATTAGCTAGATAATAAAAAAGATTTACTAGATAATACTGATTACAATTTTAATTATATTTAATAGAAGAGCTAAGGAAGAACCTGAAAAAGAAGCTGAAGAGGATTTCGAAATTATTAGTCAACTATCAACTCCTACTAAATCTGAAGTATTAATAGAAGAGGTTACAGAGGTTGATACAAGAGAATTAGATCATAAATTAACCAGTACTCCAAAAAATGGTCTTGGAAGTTATGCATCAACAGTAAAATTAGATTGGTCTGATAATGATACTGTGTCTGACTTGTCGGAGAGTCGGAATTCCAGGCATTTGGACTCACCCAAGAAAAGAGTGCAGAGATCCAATCACTATACTATTTGTCAGTCTCCTTATAAAGTAAATATGCACTTCACGTTTTCTTTTAGGTTTTTGAAGCCATTCTACTAGGGTGTAACAAAAGTATTTGCGTTTTTGAGGTACTTTGTTATTTATTGTTTAATAAAATTATACCCGAAGTTATTCCTCGAAATATGAGCCGTTGTTTTCGATGACCTCAACCCACCTTTGAGCTTCCTAGTGCTTGTTCTAGGATCTACAATCACAGATGATCTTAAAAGGGCAGCATCGAGAAACCGTAGACGACCTGGTATTTCCTCTATCTTCAAAACTCATGTCTCCATCACGAAGTAGAGCTAAACGGTGGAGATTGGTATGGCACTTGTCTCCTCTACTTCGCAAATCTTACAAACAACGTCGGCCGTTTTTTATTTAAAACTGCCAACTGCATATTTCACAGCGGAACCACTTTAATACTGAGCAAGGAATATTTATTTGTCTGAGCAAAAAATTGAAACCTTTGAGGAGTAAAACACTAAATGTCCAGAAATGTCGTCCATATTTAATTACTTGTGTGCTCCTAGAGGGCGCAGAATGCGCAGGTCGTATTAAGTTTGCATCAAAGCTTGGTTCAGGAAAAATTCGATACCATGGAGCGTTTCACCAGACAACAACGTGCTTTCTATGTTCGCGCGTATTATCAAAACAACAGTTCGCTTATTACGGGTCGTCGTCTTTATAGGGTCGAATATAATTTACAACATAAACGAGGCACAAAGTGTTTAAAAAAGAAACCAATCAATAAAGAAATGTGGATAAAAAAAATTGAAACTACAGGATCAACTCTAAATTTACCGTTAACAGGTCGTCCAACGTTAAGCAGAGGTGCAAACAACATTGAACGTGTGCGTGAATCAGTTAGAGAAAATCCATTCCAATCCGTACGGAAGCGAAGTAGCCAAGTACACATTAGAAATCTTGATTGTATGTCATTTTAAAAAGGATCTTTGTCTTCATCTCTATAAAATTCAAATTAACGATATCCAGACATGTGCGGCAGGTGATATCACATTTTCGATCATATCTTGAAGAATGCTAGCGCCGCGAAGGCCGCATCTCGACAGTATTATTTTTGCTAAATAAATTTCCAAACACTACTATAATGCTATAATAATAAAATTATTATACCTTAAATCAACTTCTATTAATTATACCTACCAAAATGAACAATAATATTGGACAACTTGTATTACCCTTTATTAATAAACAAAGGAAAAAAGGCAAATAGTTACATATATTACACTCTAGTAACACATATTACACTCTAGTAACATGTTTTACAATTATTTGTTCGTATTTAAATGACATTTTTAAATGTATTAACATACAAGCTCTGCTTTCTCTGGCAATTTGAGTAGAAATAAAGATATTTTTCCACACATTTCGCACGCCTGTGCTGAACGATGGATACAGAGGTCTAACCTAGGACACATATCTTATGACACAGTCTACATTTGCTATTTGCGAGGGTTGCATCATTAAGTGGCGCGAATAGTCAACTGAAATTTGTAATAGGATAGTTAACGAAAAAACATACTATAAGCGCGTAGACTGTACTTGAACTATGGTTCTTTTTAGGTTCCATTATCAGAACATAAAAATGACAATTTTGAATCAATGAAATCGTTACCAAATCTAAAATCATCTTCATCAAAATCCTCACTTATTAATAGATTTTTGAAGAATGTCACCTTGAAAAAATTGGTAGACATAAAAACACAAGGCAACATGAAGAGGACAAACAATTATGTGGGATTATATATTAAGGGTTGTAAGGTACAGCATTATTAATGTATTACTTTATAAAATTAAAAATATGTTTTTGTTAAAGATTGACCCCAATACAAATAAGGAAGTTGATCAGGAAATAGAAAATGAAGTTTTATCTGGAAAGAAGAAACAAGTGGCTGATGAATCATGGGATAAAATGATGGTGATTAATCTAAGAAAACAGATATTTAGAAATAAACAAGAAAAATTGTTGCAGGTAATTGCTCATTTCAATCACGATTTAGTACTCAGGAATAAACTAATTAAAATTTCCAATAAAGTTGTAAATATTGAATAATCAATTATTTTAGTAGATCCTTTGTTATCTAAACTCATTTTACATTATCAAACTAAGATTGTAAATTTCTATTGCTTCTAAAATGTTTATTTTTTACTTTTTGGGGCTGTATGTAAAATGTTTAAATTCGTGCGAAGGGAAATATATGTCTGGTATCTGTGAAATGGTTCGCAAAATAAAAATTTTGTTTCTTTAGTAGATTCGCAGATTGCCCAACATAGCCGCTACTGCACTTGTTGCAATTATTTATAAGCTTTTAAGGCGTATGAGTTTATTTGTGCTCTTCGTTACACTAAACTCAAAGAGATTTACTACTAAACACCAAATCACTTTTTAAAAATTCCCGATGCACCTTTCTCTATTCATGTTAACATCACCAGGAGATGATTTAATCTCCATTAAAGACCATTTTTGTTAATTTTTTTGGCAAAAAATTAAGTCGACACTAATTGAAATTATTAATTGCCAAATTTAATTTTTAGATATTTCCCGTTCGTAGTGCTTATACTACCAATGGTGACAGTATACCCCTGTTGCTCGTATTGACCGACGTAACGTTGTACGTGACCAGCTTGAAACACAACAACGTTTTTTGCAACCATTTTGTGTTACCCTACACTGATTTGAACACGGTATTAATTGGACCTAATGCACAAGTACTTCATTTTTCCAACTATAACACAGACATGCAATGTATTTTGACAACTGGTTGTTCTAAAATTACTAATGATATAGTGGGTCAGTTGGAGATAGCTATGAGGAGGGATCCCAATAAACCAAATTTAGCTGCAGTGAAGCATCTGAATATGAGAGATATGGTTAATTTAAGGAAATCTATTTGTAAACAAACATCTGTTGATAAGGTAACATATCTGTTTTTTGAAACATTTAGAAATGCATTTAATGAATATTTAAAAACATATTTAATCAATGCACGCAAATTTAAGGTTCTTGGCCTGGCAAGCATGGCCTCAGCCATGACTATTCATTTTGCTAAACCATTGTTCAAAAGTTATGGGTTTTATAGTGGCTCAAATAGCCCACCTTAGATCTGCATGGTCTTCCGCATGCTGGACATTTAGGGTTAGGAGGATACAGAATTGGTACACGCGGCCCATGTTTGTCTTTTCGCGCCTGCCTTTTGGCTATTATTTTCGTCATTTGGATCTGTCTTTTCCCATTCAGACACACTTGACATGCAATTCTTTAGAGACGATTTTATGACGTCTTTGTCTTTATTCGATTCTTGTTCTTTAATACGTCATAGAGAATCTGTTTCTGCATCCTTTTACAATTATCTCAGCTGAATTTTTATAATCTGGGATTCTATGTTCTTGGCTTGGCTTTTTCAAGTGCTTCCCCACTGGTTTAATGGTCTTGCCATTTTATACCCAAGATTTTCTAGGGCCAGCCTTGAATCAAACTGTAAATCAGAAACCAAACTGTAATAATAATTACACCAATCTGATGTATTGTTAAATAATGATCTTAATTTTATTCACGTTTGTGATGACAAAACGATTCAGAAATGCATCTTTCAGATAACAAATTCTATCTTTTAATTATCTGAAACAATTTTCTATATGTAGCATCACCTACAGCATCAACTCTTTATATCTCTATCTTCTCGTAAACTGTTTTCATGCGTCGTAACCCTACCTACACTCTGTCGGAGGCAATAATTCACCATTTCATAGTCCCTATTTTCAAAATTTCTGCAACTAATAAGTTGGGGAGGGCATGCCTTGAGTATTGCTTTTAAGGAAATTAAACGTTGTTATACAACAATACATTATCGCTTAACACTTGACCATTTACATTAATCAGTTGGCCTGACCAGCATTAAATCCCAATGTAAAGAGCTGGTTACAAGAACATTTCCGAAATTAAATCCTTTGTGACCGCGGTATTGAAAAGGGTGTCAAAATATAAACTAAAATAGTTTTTCATTATTATTATTGAACCACAAAGAACTTATTTTGAGAAATAAAACATTTAATAAATGTACAATTTTAATTGTATCTTGTAGATTTTCCTTCCTAGAGTAAAAGTTTAGTGTTTTAAAAAAATATATGTTTGGTAATGATTAATGTTGATAGTTTGATGTGTTCAATCACTTTCTTTTCCTATTTATATGTAAATAATTGCAGGAAGAAGATTACTATTATTACAGCATTGTTAACATTCAAGATTCAGGACAGGATGATAGTATGCCAACTCCTCTAGGCCCAGGTAAGGAAGGGCCTTTGATGTTCAAAATCGGTGATATTGAAGAAGGTCGATGGGAAACAGCCTATTTTATTTTGAAGTAAGTATACACTTATAAATATTTGTGCTATGGTGTAAATAATTATGCTAAGGTGTAAATAATTAACATTTGGTAGATAAATACAACATTTTTTGATGTTAATACTTCCCAAAGTGTCTTGACATTGATTGAATGAGCTGTATATTATCATAAGCTACCAGTACTTCATATCTTATCGCCTCTAAAGTCTGTGAGGGCTGAAGCAGATTTCCAAACCACCAACCCATCATATTTTAAACATGCTCTATAGACGAAAGGTTGGAATATTTGGGTAGCGTCAAATTGACATGAGCAAGACTCACTGACAGGTTGTGGTACCACGGGACGGTACTACAGTCTGGGTCACCATCTCTAGTTTGATGTTAGTGATTATATTAATTATGAGTTTTCATCGGCGGGGTAAATCTACTAATAGTCGATTAAAGAAAAAGTAGATTGAAGAAAGATAGATAGATCATTGGCATAGATCGTGCCAAAAAAAATCAGTAAGCAAAGAGTACCGACACTCACCTTTAAATGAATTTACTTTTTCTATCAATGCAACAGAATTTAACTGAATGCCAAGATGATCCTGGGAGTTCAATATAGTTAGTTATACATTCATGGTCACAATAGTACATTTACCTGATTGATTTATTACATTTTGAATAAACATTTTTTAAATATGACAAATAAAAACTAAAAAGTTTGCATACAGTTCAAATTACATTATTCAACATTTTTATTATGCATTAAAACACTAGATTGTTAAATGTCGTTATGTTTGATATTAGGGCTGGAGTTCTATACATGTTATCGTCAGCTTCACAAGGTGTGCCCATGAGAATATTTCCTTTGTTAAATGGAGCTTGTCAAGGTGCAAGGAGAGTTTTTAATACTCAGAGGCCTCATACTTTTCAACTAATTGTGGAGGGAAAAGCCTTATATCTAGCTGCACCAGATGAATATGTTGCAAGTGAATGGCTGCAGGAACTGATTCATGCAGCCAGTGGAGTAAGTAATCAATTTATTTCAGTTTTTACTTTTATGAAAACAATTATGTATTTCAGATATACAATCACAGAGAAAAAAGTTTAACTCATTCCTGTTCTCTCTTAATGACAAGTGACCATGTGTTAACGGTTAGAGAAGCTTTCCCATGTACCGTAAACTCTCTTCTTCCTCCGAGAAGTAAACACGAACCAATCAAAGGGCCCCAGGCACTTTCTTGTGCTGCAATCGCGAATCTAGTTTCATTCCGATTGCCCTCTGCTGAGCAGAGTTGGTGTGTATTGGTAGGTAAAACATGTTCTATCATTTTAATACGAATTTATGTTTTATTTTTATTAATAAAAATATATTCAAAGGAATTCTCATGTCGAGAGGTTCATGAATACAGTGGAGACTGGATAATGTATTTCTCCACAAATGCTGAATTGGAAACTTTTATTTCAACTTTAGAGATGCTCTGGCAATTTACCAATGAAAATGTAAGTTCTGATAATTGATTGCAAATTTTTATTTATATATATATATATATATATATATATATATATATATATATATATATATATATATATATATATATATATATATATATATATATATATATTTTAAAAAACATTAGTATTTTGTTTATCTTTTCTTTGTTTTTTTATGGAAAATCGGTTAATTTATTTTGGTTGGCATTGTGTATGGTATATTATTTTTTTCGTATGTCAAAATGATTTTCAAGTCAAAAACTGTTGTGTTAAACATAAATGTTTGGCGACAACAGGAGGTCGGACAACTGTTGATTGGCAATTTTGCTTAAATTTTTGTGAAGCTTGGATTACAACTAAGAGTTACTCAACGACGCATATCTTCGTCGATCATACGATTCTCTACATAAGCTTGTCAGATTTCAAAGGAGGGTAGAAGGGTTCTGTACAGCTAAGTAAAGCACTTGGGATCTGTCTTGTTGAGTTTATAAAGAGTGTAATAGCTTACAAGTTGCTGATGCAGGTGCTGGATTATTACTATAGAGCTCTGTCAATACCTTATACATTAGAGCGAAAGGCGCCTTATACTGGCAGTAGCATGTCACCAATAGAACTATTATCTATTATTATATGACTGTACTCCATCTGTAGATGGGCTGCAAAGTTCTCCCTCGCACAAGCATATTCACCACATCTCGCTTCATTGGGACTACCACCTGTTTTGCTCGCTACCTAATCTGGCAACTGGAAGGTCGAGATCAAAATCATTATAATTAAACAAATTATTAAACGAATATCATTATCCATTAAACTTGAGGAGATTTACCACTAACATGAGAGATTCCATCTAGATGAGAGATTAAATTAAATCATCTCCTGATGATGCTAACATGGTTAGCGAAACGTGCGTCAAGAACTTCAAAAAAGTGGTTTAGTTGTAAATCTCTTCAAGTTTAGTGTTTCACACCAAAGGTTCCAATAGAAGAATTGATCATTATCCATGATTTAGTGACAAGAATGCCGAAAACACTTGATAATTTAACATTTAATATTTTTATTTTGAATTGGGTTTTGTATATTTTTAGGGTGACAGTTTTCCTCTGAGTACCATCCCAGAAACCGACCCGTTAAGTAAAAAATGCGTAGATATTTATACATCTCTAATAAAGACATGGCCGCCAAACACTGTACATTTACAGTTTTTGTAAAGGATTCTACAAGTTCGGCTCTAGAAACGATTTAGTTAAGTATATCAATTGTTCTTTTTACATGTTATTTTATTTGAATGTTTCCAACATTATTTTTGTTAATTTGTCGCCCTGGATGATGCTTGAATCCTTATTTTGTTATATAAAGTTTGATACTTAATCCAAAAATTAGATTGGTTAGATATGGAAAGAATTCATCATCACTAAGATCACTTATGTTCATGTTTATCAATTCTATTAGATATTAGTTTGTTTTCCAAATATATTTATTGTGATAGTAATTATAGTTATGCACAAAACTTATAACAAAGTAAGGAATCCAAAATGGTAAATGAAAATATACTATATGGATATTTATTTTTTTTTATATTGTGATTTCTAGTCATCATTGGTTACGCTTTTTTTTTCTGTTGTAACCTATATTGTGATAAATACTGAATAATTTTTCTAATGATGTATAGTGTATGGTATTAAGAAAGAAAACAATAATTTTGGTAGAAATATAAGGCTTCATATATAATATGCGTATGTATGCACATGTAGACAATGCACAATAATGAAATAAATATATACACTGTCGTCCAAAAATATGGAAGAAAAAGTGAAATTTAAATTAAAGACGAAAAATACATTTTAATAATGGAATGTTATGTAAATAAAGTTAGAGTAAAAAAGAACCATTTTTAACTTACAAAAGAGCTTTCTCTAAGTGACCAATTCTATTTCTTATAACCTTTGACTTAGTTCTAACTAACATTCTGGTCATTTTTCAAAATATCTCTCATTTAAGTATTTCCATTGGATAATCTGACAATTGTGTAGAACTTAGAGAGTATGTTTGAGTTTTCTGTCTATTCTTCCCAAACTAATTCTGCAGAAGACAGATGGGTTGGTTGGTATTGTTTTTTTTTTTGTTGGTTTACAGCCTAGTCCGTTTATATCAGTGGCCGATCGTGCGGGAGGGCGTTGAGGCGCCGCTCCTCCAGCATTTATCACAGTAAACAATTTTTCAGAGCAAAACACCATATTTTATTTCCATTCAGTTTCTTTCCTTTAAATCATTTTCCAGGTTTACCTCTTGTAATGGGTTTCAATAGCATGAAAAGTAAAAAGCCCTCTCACTTTAAAAACCGCCACTGATTTGTATTAAGCTTTGTTTGATTTTTATGGCAGTGAACATCCTCTTAAATTATTGATCTACTATTAAAAGTAAAGTGAGTTGAAGAACAATATAACAAAGAATATCCAATTTTTTTTGTCTCCATTTATTTGATATAGAATGCCTTTTAAAGCTTATTAAAACCATCGTTAAAGAACAATACTGGATATTTCATAAAAAAATAATTGTTTTTACTAGAGATGATAATCGTTAATTATCGTTATCGTTAGTGTTGTTTGTAATAATTCTGTGTTTATTTATTGGTTCCAAAATTTTGGATGGTAGTGTATCTTATAGTATTTTTGTTTGTTAAAATAGTATTTCCGTGAAATGCCATTTATTGGGTAAAAATCTAGGAATTCATATATTTTACATAATAATACTTACTGATTTTAATTGTCCAAAATTATAACTCTGAAATAATTACTCTGGGAGCCAAATCTATAATTTAAATGTCTTTTTGATATTTATTTATCAAAGGAGGTGTTTTAGTGATTGATTTTTTTAACACCTAACTAGTACTAAAAATAGTAATCAAAAAAGAAAACATTTTTTGCTCTATTGCTTTCACTTAATGATATGTAAAAGTAAAGTTTAAAGTTTTTTTTTTCATTATACATTTTCGAAATATACTAAAATTTTACATAGGGTGCAGATTTTAATATACTCGAGCTCTTTTTAATGTGTGATAACTTACCTAGGAGAATAGCTAATATGTAAAAATCTTATTTTATTAATTAAATAATTTTTGGTATTGCTAAATATTACTTCTGCCACTAAACTCAAAGAGATTTATGCAATAAACACCAAATAACTTGCTTTTAATTCTTCGATGCGCGTTTCTCTAACCACGTTAGCATCATTAGGATATGATTCAATTTCTTCTAATGATAATTACAAGGTTACTTGTGGTTCACAGCAACAGTTCCAGTAGAAGATTTGAATTACGTTTATAATTAAATTAATCAATTTAATTTAATATACCGTATGATTCATCAAACATATTCTAAAACTAACTTTCAATGCAGTGAGTAGTAGTGTTATGATAAATGTGAAAGTAGCAGTAATATATCTAAATAATATATTTAACAAACTAAGCTGAATAATCAATTTCAAGAATATATATATATATATATATATATATATATATATATATATATATATATATATATATATATATTGCTCCATCAAAATTTGATTTTAAACTATTGTATAATGTTTCAAAAATAAATTATATCCTCTTGAATAATTTTATATCAACTGATTTGACTTGTAGCAAGAATAAAATTTATATGTGATAATTTACACAAATTTATGATTATGTAAAAAATAATGTTTAATTATATTAAAAATATATTGTGTTAACAATTCACTAAGTTAACTCAGAGTTATACATTAAAAGCTTTCTGTCAACACTATTGCAATGATATTATACAAATATGTTTGCTTTTTAAAGCCCTTTTTGTAAATTAAATATGATTATATTATCAGTGATAACGATTTATCCCTAGTTTTATAATGGTGATCAATTTAAAAGTCTACTATTATCTACAACTAGACATCTTGTAGATTTGTTTAAGTATTACTAATAAATATCAATGCAATGTATATTTGAACTTTTATTATTTTTTTCTATAGTTACTTAAAATTGACGTTTACATGATAACCCAGCTACATACGGTTTGTTGTATGCAAGAACTTTAGAGTAATGACTACGAAGTTCCAATGCAAAAACTTGAATATGGGTCTAACTTGATGGATACACAGTAAACCAAATAGGTCATGCCCTGATCAACAACTAGTTCTCGCTAAGGTGTGCTTGATGTGAGAAGCTGTAGAGAAGGCATAAGTCGAATCACTACTTGACAGCAACAAAAATATGGCGCAGGATGCATCACCAAGAAAGAAACAGCAGGACATAAAAAAAAACCGACATTGAAAAATTTACAACAGACGAAAGCGCTCAGAAGTATCAACTTAGAATGAAGCAGAAGTTAAAAAAAACCAGACTTATAGAGCAGTTGCAAAGTCAGTAGATGATGAACGAGCAACAATAAAATATGTAATAAAAAAAGTTACAGAGGGGACAATTGGGGCCTGAAGTAAAAGGAAAATTAAAAAAAAAAAACCCAGTGAATGGTTCCACAAGGAATGCAAAACTACAGTGGAGAATAGAACCTTTGCTTGACTGAAGTGCATAAAACAATCCACAAGAAAGAAGACTGAGAGACTGAGAAAAGATGTCAAATGTATATGCAAGAGGAAAAACAGGTGCTTCTAAATAAAAAAAAAAAAGGGTAATAAAAGAAGGAAACATGAAATGGCCATAAAAAAGCTTTCAAACATGGATGGACCTCAATCTCATCAACCTGAACATTGGAGCAAAACACATAGGTGTTTTGAGCATTGGAGCAAAACTATATGTAATTTCTTAGTTAAAAAAATTGAAAAATTGTCTTAAAGCAATTTCTGGATGTTCAGTTTTGACTGCAATTTTTGAATGTTCAGACCTCTAAGAATGAATTTGAAGTTCTGAAAAACTTTACAATAATTGTACAAGTCTATTTTAAATAATATAAAAAAATTGTAAATGATTGAGTTTTATATTTCATTTCACAGCAGTGTCCTTTTCCTTTGAACAAACTGTGTATATACTGAATGAACATAAAAAAGCACATCATGAATTATATATGTTTTTGAGCCTTTTAGAAAATAGTTTATTTATTTATATACTATATAACTTTATTTACTATTTAGGAGCAAAATGTCCGCGACATTTATGGCTATTCTTTGCTTTCTCAATGTCCACATCAGGATATTGTTGTTTTAATGCTTTCATATCCATATCAGGAAAACGTTTCAACAAACCAATAACATGATTGAAATTTCGCCTAAAAATGGAAACTTATTATCAACAGTATCTGCTTATGTAGGCCTTTAGTTACCTTTGCTGTCTTCTCTTTGATAAGTATTTTTTCTCATTGTATTTCAGTAAGAATGCTTGGACATCGTTATCATGTTTATAAACTTTGTGGTTTTCTTGCCACTTTCTATTCATATATTTAGGAACTGGATATTCAACCATCCTAAACAATACAATTGTATGTCATCATATCAAATATTACCAAAATTTACCTGTGATAATATTTCAATCCAAATGGACCTGTCTCAACTTTCCCAGGTCTTTCTCCAGTTTCACCTGTTTCCAATTCATGATAGGCTTTATTTCTTTCCCTTATAATAGATTCTAAATTCTTCATTGATTCTTCTACCTTATCAAGCCTCTCAGGGCTGGGAAATAATTTTACTTGATTTTTTGCCTCTTGTTCCATAGTTAATAACATATTTCTTTCTTTTAATAATATGTACCTGGAACAAGCAAAAAATGAAAATTTTATGGCAAACTTAATATACTTACAATGCAATGGAATAATCATTTAACATATTTACCAAAGCTTATGTAAATCTGTGTTTGACTTTAATCTCATTTCCTCTTTTTTCCATGACCTGCCACTTTTAACTTCATGAACACCCCAGTTTTTGGGATCGTCAAAAAATTCCATTAAATCGTAATTTTGTTTAGTGGTTGAAATATTCCTAAAATATGAGTTATACAGTTTGCTAGGTAAAACTTAATGAACATTTACCTGATAACAGGAGTAGCAAAAAAAATTTTTTTTCCCAGAATGTTAACATTGGAAAATAACTTACAAATATTCACTAGCTTGTTAAATAAAACCATATTAAAATTTTAGTAAAAATGTAATGTAGTTACTTTGGTTAAAACATGTCTCTTCTTCTTTAAAATTAGTTGGGTCTTTTTCCAAAACTTGGAATATAAAGATTTTATACGATCTTAGTAACCCACTGTAGGTTATGGTTGAGTACAAGACGTTTGAATATGAAACTACATTTAGTTTTATATACAAAGTGCAAGACCGGTTATTCTTCTTTGTTGGCTTTTGTCCGTTACGATAACAAATTGTTTGTTAATAATTCATCAGTTCATTAGGTGTGACGAAGATGAGTGTAGCTTAGATCCATAAGTCCGTTACTAATTATGTAGTTTAAAACGTATTAATTATTATAATCAAAGCCAAAAGGGTCGACCACCACACAATTGGGATTCGAAAAATTGTTCGATTACTACTGGAAGAATCCAGCCTGGTTACCATCGTGACAGTGGATCGAAAACTGTTTGACAGTACCCAATATAACAAATACACTTATATACTATTCTTCGAAATACACAGTAAATGGAATGCCTTCGATCGGAATGCCGAAATACTTCACTAGTTCTCGCCACTACTTTCTCTCGATAAAACCAGTCCAAACAAAATATAAATATTAAGATATTTCAGGATGCACGTCGATATATCCGGGCTATTGATATCAGTCTCGTTTCTGACGATTCTATTTCCAGGTTCTATTTGAAAATGCACTCAATATCACATAACTTTTCAGCCAGTTGCTATTTGACTATTTGTAAGAACTTGCGGTGACCAATGCAAAATGATTATATAAACCTTTTTGTTTTACAATTTCTATATTTCAAATACATGTTTTCAGTAACTTAAGATAGATCATTTAAAAATGCAACGAACATTGATTTGAATAAAATTAATATCAAATGGCAAAACACTGATAATATTAAAAATATAAAATTAATCTGATTGCACATCAGTCATTTCTACATCCACTTGATGGGAAGAAAAAGAAGGTCGATTAAGTGTTACACTAGATGTAGTAGATTCTTTTGACCTGGTTCTAGATTTTTTTGATTGACTTATTTTGTCAATTTTCGGTTTCTTTGTTGGCACAGAAGATTTGTTGACTGCTGAAACATAAAATATCTTAATACAATAAAATATAGATATCGGTAGAGAAAAAACTATGTGCAGTATTTGGAATATTTCAACTAAAATAAAATTCGAAAATATGACAAACAGCCTAGGTATTATTCATTGAACTAAAAATACTTTTAACATTTGCTTCCTCTCTTCCTTTTATGGACAAAAAAAAAGATTTGTACCGTTTACGGAGATCGTTCTATTGGTAAAACTACGGGACAAAAGTGGATTGGTCGTTTCAGGGGCGGAGATTTTGGCCTGAAAGACCGGCCGTAACAGCTAAAGATTCCATGAGATTGCAGATAAGTTAATATTGGCAAAATTTAAAAAAATGTCTGCGTATACGATGTCTGGATTCCTAAAGAACTTATTGAGCGAAATTTGCTGGACCGAGTCACCTCGTCAGATCTTTTGTCGAAAAAAATCTCACAATTAGATCGACTGAAGCAACAGTTGAAAAAAAATGGCCAGAGTTAGCAAACAGGAAAGGCGTCGTGTTTCATCATGCCAATGCACGAGTAAACTTTTCAATCAAGACCCAGAAAAAATTGTTCAGCTTCAATTGGTATGTTTGCCCCATCCACCTTACTCATCGGACATCATATCCTTGGACTACCATCTATTTGACTCCCTCCAAGATAGTTTCAATGGGAAATCTTTTAAAATGGAAGAAGTGAAAACCTATTGACATTTTTTAGCAGTAAAGATGCTAATTTTTGGCAAAAAGGCATTACGGACTACTACGTTGGCAAAAAGTTAATAATTAGCAAATAATAATTACATAACAAATATTTACAACTCTCTGCGTTTCTCTTCCCTACGGACTTTCCGCACAAACTGATATAATAACTTACCGCTCTTTGACGTTCCACGTGATTTCAATTTGTTGGCAAAATAAAGCACCGCATCATGTTTGGCATGCGTTGCCGGAATTTTTTTTTTCAGATGATCTAAACTGAGAAAATCAACTTACATCATCAATCAATTCTTATATTGGAAACTTTGACGTTAAACTCGAAGAGATTTAGCACCAAACACCAAATCAAGAGTTTTTAATCTCTGAAGGCGCGTTTCACTAACTATGTTAACACCATCCGGAATAATTTTTCGCGCATCGAGAACAGGTGCAGCGAAATGGTGTTTAGTGGTAAAGCTACTTGAATTTATATCATAATTAATAATCAACTTTAATTAATTTGCGACTTACAGTTCTTTACATTTAGCCTGATTAGAATGTAAACTGTCACAAAAGACAGCTACAAAAGTTAAAATATCGTACGCATTATGATCAACGGCATAGTTAATAATATAAAATATTAATAAGAAAACATTATTGTGTTTTTTGACTAATTTATATTCAGCAAACTTTCTGCACAATTTCTAAAACGAAATTGTTTTAATTTTACTGACGGCCAATATGTGTCTGTATAACTTACCAATACACTTTTAGCCTTAGTTGACAATGTTTCAACTACACCGTACTTTTTATTATATAACTCTAAACATAGAGAAATTGCGTTAGCAATCAACAGTGGAATCCAATTTTCATCTTGTTCTGATATGTCTGATAAAATGTCTTCGATGAATTTACCGTATATATTGTAGGACTAAAAATATTCAAAAATATTTTTGATTAAACTTTTTGTTTGCAAAATCTATTAAATGCTTCATGACTGAAAATCTGTCTAGAGTTGAATTCAACAATAGATGCTAAAATTAAAATAACACTCATGGTGATTATTAGCTTCAAAGAAAAGACAATTGTTCCCATTAATAAAAAAATATTTGGGACCCCAAAAAGAAATTGTATTAATTAATTATAATAAAACATAAAGCAATTATTCTAAAGAGTTTACCAATCAGAGTGTTAGAATTTTGAAATGTAATAGCAGCAATACTGTTTGAAATTTAATAATGGCAACACTGAAACTTAATATCCGCAACATTGAAAGATAAATGTCAATATATAAACTCAGAAAGTCACTGTTTGATGCGGTTTTTAGACTGAAGGAGTGATAGGACCTTATTTTTGAAAACAATGATGGCTATGGTATTACTATTAATGGTGAATTATCTTTAGCCTGAACTGATTTATTTCAATAAGATGGTGCAACTTATTACACACCAGAGAATCTATAGCAAGAAAAGCTTTCTGAAAGCGTTATTACGCAAAATGGTGAACTGGCCACCAAGACCTTGGAATCTCACGCCCTTGGGTTATTTTTGCGGAGTTATGTTAACTGCTTCTCGGGTTTACAGAAATAAACCCTGAACAATTCCCGACCTTAAACGAAACATTCAGGCCACCACTATCATCGCTTGTCTACAAAAAGACATGTTTAACTCCTGTTACTGTGGTGACAGTGGATTCAATAGGAGAAATGTTCTTTAGCAAGCCTCTTTCAGTGATAGTGCGTAAAAGTTTAGTTAAATTTTCGATTTAAAAATTCTAATTCGATTTAAAATAAAAAACAGTAACAAGGATCTAGATGGGGGCGATAGATCTGGTTAAAAGTTACAATACCATCCGGAGGCAAAAATTGTTCCGAAATACCTAAAAAATAATATCCACCAGTTTTTTCCTTTATTCAAGTTTTTTGTTGTATCGACATCTTTGACCATTTAGCGCTCTTTCTCAAATCCTTACATTCACAACCATTAAACAAAGTCATAAACATCCATACTGAGAGAAGGAGTCGAGTCCGCTACCAGGTTAGCTGTCAGTACCACCGCTCCATCGCGGCCGGTCAGCGATATTCTGGTCATTTAAGTCCAATTTCTATAACTTTTCCATTGAATGGAATTTTACATTTAAAGTGTCCATAATTGAACGTCTTTGAAGCATTGCCATCAAGGTTAATCTAAAGTCTCCTCTACATGCTGGCACGTGAGGGCCCCGCCAAGCCATGGCCAGCACGCAGCGGTCGATATTTGGCTGGTGATGGCTTTGGAAGCGGTTTTTATCCCCACATTAAAAGAAAACCATCATGCTCAAGCGAGGTGCGCTGCCACCCTTTATGCGCCCACAAAATGACCCATGTTTCACCAGCCCCCATTGTTGTGCTATACCATTGTGCTGCCATTCTGTTCTGTTTATTTAATTATCAAACAAGATTTAGATAAGCATAGAGCACGTAAACCAGTCTCGCCCGTTCAGACTGGCCAATCAAAGACTAGTGTGTGGATGGAGCAACTCTAGCCAACACTAATGGTAGCCATCATCGCGAGAAGTCTTAATTCCTAATAATACCCTTATACATGGAATACCTCTCCATCCCATACCTCTCTAAAGTCTGAACATCGGGTATAAAGGATAAACGGTCCTTTTTAAACCCTATCTATTCGCAGAGACCCTTTTCGATATATGGTACCATTATCGGTCTTAGTATGTTATAACTTTACAAGTTGTGCAAAGCAATGAGGTGCCACTATAGTTATCGCGTGGTAGGGGGTATGGTGGTTGGGAATTACACAGGTAGAGAGGTTGACATTAATCGAGGTAATTTTCGAAGCAATACATATAAAATATCCAAAATACGGTTTTTATTTTTTCGGCACCACGACAAAAAAATTAGACAATGTAATATAATGTTCAAAATATCGATCTGATAATTTTTACAAATGAAGCCTAAATTCGGATAAAAATGTTTACTAATAAAATCATGAAGAATAGGAATCAAAAATTGGGGTTAAATATACTGTTAAGTATTGGAATAAACATATGTTTTTGCAATAACTTACCACTTCATAATGCATTAACAAATATGAGATTATTTCCATGGAAAAAATTTCATGACAAGCAATATTAACCAAATTCATGGCATATTTGTATTTCATATCCAATGGTACTAAGGCACAAAAATATAAATGATACTTATAGATGACTAGCACAAAATACTCACTATGTTTATCGCTAACTGTCAGTTCAAACACTTCCACGACTTTTTCTCGAAGTACCACATCTGTTTCATAAGATGGTTTTAATTTATTCAAAGCTGTTATTTGTTTACTAATGTTTTCTAACTCATTACTTAATCCGATACAGCTTTCACAAAACCTTTCATATCCCTAAAATACAAAATATTTATATAATAAAACAAGACACTCATCGAAAAATGCACCTTTAATTTTAAGTTAATATCTTCATTTTCCATAAGTTTCATGCACGTTGTGATCAAACTTTTCATTTCTATTAGCAAATATGTAATTTGTTGATGCTGTTCTAAATGAGATAACCGCGGTATATTCTGGATTTTTCTTGCCATTATCCAGTAATTTATTTCCAATTTCTCTCCTACATACTAAAATATGTTTTTTTAATTTAATAGTCATTTTTATATAAACTTTGTGTAAAATATATTTTCTTGCAACTTGTTGAAAAAACTAAGAACTTTTTAATAGTTCAATCGATAACTAAAATAAAAATATTTTCAATGCGTTTTTGTAAATATACTTCAAATTTCAGAGTTTTTGTAAATATACTCAAAATGATATGGGTTTTAATGCTGATGAAGCAGGTCACTGCTAGAATAATGAAAAAGACCACATGGGAATACTACTACTTCAATCGTTAAATTAGGGAAAAACTGCAATGGATTCTGAAACAAGCTGATGGTGAACCTATCTAGGTCATATTATTAAACATCTACAAGGACAAAAAATTGATTACATGAACATAGAAGATATTCAAGAATTCTGATGGAAGTAGAGATTTATAAAACAAATTTAGTGGAATTGACATATGCGATACACCAAATTAACTCACTATTCACAATAACTCATTAACTCACAATTAAAATTTCTAAAGCAGGGGGTCGCCTTCCCACTGCTCTAGAACTCAATCTTTCCATGGTGAATTGACACAATGTACTGAACATAAGAGTCTATGAATAAAATTTACATTTCAAACAATGTTATTACGGTTACGGTTATTGCGGTTATTACGTTTCGAAGTTCTGACACTCTTACTGGAAAACTCTTTAAAATGAAATTTATAAAGCTCTTGCAGCGACAAAAAAAAACAGCCTATTTGGAAAAAATATTTGTTTGTTAGAAGTACCACATTAAACTTTTATTAGGATATTTCTTTTTATTAGGAGTATTGATGGTGAAGAATACATTCCATTCATCTAGGTACTGACTTAATGGGATGGTGGATTTAGGTATAGGCTTAGGGTTTCCAGTATTTGAGAGGGATTGGGTAAATTCTGTAAAAATATCTGCTGTACATTCTTTTGACAAATAACAATGAATGAAATTATATATTGACTTCCTCGTATTTTTCTTGATTATAGTAGTATCATTTTTTGCAAAATATATTTTCCAAATTTCCCTTGGAAGGACACCTACCTTGGACGGACAAACACATTTAACAATATCATTTAATATTAGTAAAAATATTGTAATCATTGCTGGAGAAACGCACCTCAATATCATCTTTTGGAATTTTCAAGAATTCAAGTTCTGAACAATTAAACATCGCCTTAAATCGTTGATTATTTAATATCAAACTTAATTTTTTTAATTTTAATCCATGATCGACATCTTCAAGATTATACACATCCGCTAATTTATTATAGCAAAATTCTTTTAAACTTTCAACTGTCGGTTGCGCAACATCAGGTATGATTTTAATCCGGTCTAGAAATTCTAAGAGGGCTTCTAGTACTTTTTGATCACTCCAGGTTTCGAACAATTTCATAAAAACAATCATTAATTCTTTGATGTACTGAAAAAAAAACCAAATATGTGAGGTATATTCAAAAAATCTATTCAAGAAACGTACTTGTATGTTTTGCTTCATAATATCTGGTGATAATTCTAAAATTGCCTTAAAATAATTTTTAGGTATTGCAGGTTCATCCTTGTACGATACTATAATAATTCTAAAGTGCGGATAAAGGACTCTAGCGATATTCTGATGGACCTTTAAATCACATTTTTCTCCTAAAAAATACGTACAGCAGTAAAAGATGTTATCAAATTTCATGGATGGTATGGATAACTCTTCCTAAGGAATGCCATTATGGAAGTAACGGGATGATGGAGCAAAACAATTAAGAAAGATAAATAACGTTTAATAGTTTAACGAAACTTAAAACCAATAAAGCTCCCGGAGAAGACAATATGCCTTCAGAACTACTGAAGGTTAGAGGCAAATAATAAGCTCCATATCTGGATTTGCAGATGCCGGAAAAATGGCAGCAGGCGGTAATATATCTAATTTATAAGAAAATATATAAACTCAAATGTGTGGAATATCATTGCTTCTACAAATATAGACAGAGTAATACAATACAATACAAAGTATAATAGTAACAGTACAAAACAAAGTGATGGAAATGACAACAAATCAACGAAGAGAACAGAACTGAACAATCGGTGATGATAACACTGAGGTTGTCAATGAATTTTTCTGGGAAGCAAACTAGATAAAAACAACACCACAGAAGCAATTAGAGATCGTATTATGAAGGGTACCAAAACTACATATTCCCAGTCTGTCCTAAAGTCTAAACTTATACAACAGATCACGAAAGTTAAGATGTATAAAACACCTGCCAGTAAGCATTTATGGCTACGAGTCGTAGGCCTACACAAAGAAATCAGAAGATATTGTTTGCAGTATTTGAAAGAAGAGCACTCAGAAGAATTTTTGGTGGTGTGAACAATGAAAATTATAGAATCAGGTATAATTCTGAACTCGAGTAATTCTATAAAGATCTATATATTGGGAACTATATGATGGTTCAGTGACTCAGATGAGAGAGACACGTGACGGAATGTAAGAAAGTCGCATACCAAGGAAAATCATGTAGGGACGATAAAGTCGATATTGGTTAACATAAAGAGATGTAGATCGAAGATACGGTGACAGGACAATGTTAGATGAGATGCACATCAAAAACTGGTAAGAAGCTGCTGGAGATCGATCGAGTTGAAGAAGGCCAAGGCTCACTAAATGGGTAAATTGAAAATATTTTTATTTTCAGCTGAAATAAGTTAATCAAACAGATATTGACTGTTGTCATCTTTTTTCAAATATCAAAATTCATTTTCTAAAAAAGTTCTATTATTCGGAGGTAATATAGTGGCCAAGGTGCGTTTTAATACCTCCACATTATTTGAACCTTCTATACAATTCTAACTCATATTGTAATTGTCATGGTAAATAATAAATAAAAATGAAGGGTTTTCTTCAATATTTTCATCATTAAAGGGTTTACCGCAAGTACCACATTTAGTAAGCCTTTTCCACATGTTTTAGGTAAATCTTCAAATGTTAGATGTCTAAATGTGTATCTTACAACAAGTCTTTACAATAATAAGCACCCGCGTTTAAAATGTATAAATGTTCGAGCTAAAATTCCTTCAACGAATATTTTACAAGGTATGTAAAAACTATTTCCAAAAAAAAATGTTGAAAGCGGGTTAGAAAAGAAAAACTGGGAATAATTGTAGAACGTATTACTACATTTTTCTATGTTGAATCTGATCGTGGTCAATTTTGGATTTTTAAAGTGAGCCGATAACACTCCTGGTTATATCGACATAATTTTACAGGTACAGAAGGTACATACAGAAGATACATAGAAGAAGACGAAAACAGGTACAACACAAGGAGTCTATTGCAGTAGTTTGAATGGAGCTATACAAAGGCAGCAAAATGTGTATATGTTCCAAGAATTACACACAGACACTTTTAAAATTACACACAGACTAGTGTATTTTTCTATCGGAATTAAATAATCTAGAAAGTCAAACAATTTAATATTAACCAGGAGATATAGCAACCTCTCTAAAAATGTAAGTAAAAACCATGTTAAAAATATCAAAAAGTAATGTACAAAAATGTACGGGATTTTAGGTGAGAAAAAACGAGACCAGACTTCGAACGATTCCAAAACATGCACACATTAGATTTATAACAATTTATCAGAATTTAGCTGTGAAGTTTTTGGAACTCTCAGTGGATAAACTTTGGATGGTCAAACCAAACATTTATTATTTAACGTATATGCTGAATAGTACACATTGGCAATTATTAAGACATTTTTTAGCTGGATGTTTTATTTCATCCTCCATGGATACCGCATCTGGCACTTCCATAATCACTTATGGCGGTCGTTACGCAATTATATGAACGGCAAACTATCTTTGGCGAGGAGTGTGGTAAAATACATCTGGATCAATATTTCGTTAATCAATCACAGAAATATTATAAATTAGATTGGTAAAAAGATGGCACGAGGTCGCAGATAACAATCTTCTTCTTCTTGTGGTGCTACAGCCCGTTGGTGAGCCTTGACCTCCTTCAACCTTCACCTCAAACCGGATAGATATATTGAATCAATCTAATCTGAGACAAGGTGTGCAAATAAAGCAATGGGACTGGTGGCTTTTCGAGCTGGCAACACTGTCGGTTTTCCTTTTGGAAGGGAAGCAGGCCATTTGGTGGTCCGTAGCAATTTCTTTTGTAAACCGGTTTTTCTAGTGCGTTCTGAAAATGAATGACCACAATTTTGAGTAATGATGCGCTATCAAATTATATTTCATGGTCAGAATAATCGGAAAAGTGAGTTTGCGCGAAACTGGTTCTGAAAGGCCTTTCGGAGAATCAAAAGGACAATGGGTAAAAAACATGTCTTAACTTTTTGGGGCGGATTGAAAATGGCTCTTGTTTTCTAGAATGTATTATTACTGGCGACGCGTTGTGGGGTTTCGAAAATTATTCAAAAAACGAAGCGCCAGAGCCAGGAATGGTACACTTCAACCTTACCACTACCAAAAATGCCAGAAGGAATTTTTGCCTCAATGCGTAACCACAAAAATCCAAAAAGAGCCATTCATGTAGGACCGAATATCAAGAACAGCTGGTACTGTATCATGACAATGCGCCTTGTCACACTGTGGTGGTTCCTCAGCCCCCTTGTTCACTAGTTCTTCCTTTTTCCAAAATTAAAAATGCACCTTAAAGTACATCATTTTTAAGCATTGGAGAAGATTGAAAAGATCGCAACCGACCAGCTGAATGCGAAGAAGTTCCAGAAGAACGAGACTATGCAGAATTGTACTTTCAATAGAATAAAAAAAAGATAGGCAGTCATGGGGACTGCCGACAGAAGTGAAAACTTGATACTTTGGAACAACTGTCTTTTTTTTAATTTTTAAATTGTGGTATGAATAAATAAAATTTCATTATATAATTAAATTCTAATACCAATATTGGAAATATTCGAAAAAAATGCTTTATTTTTGTTATTCACTTTTCTACATAAAAATATTAACATATTAAGTACTCACTCTTGTACTGCACAGTGATTTTATAATTAAACAATTAAAATAATGATTATCAAAAACGCAATTTAAACAATGCCCAGTATACACAAATTAAACTTTTCACGTGGTCAATTTAACTTCATTTACTGCTACTACAGCATGTCAGTGACGTGAACTCACCAAGATTTTACCCGTCCAAAAATAGTCCAACACGCACATGATACAGTCCAGTATATACAATGTATTAGTGTATATATGGGTATACATGTATACAGGCCGCTGTGCATCACCAGTCTGGCGCAACACGTCACTAGCATGTCGGTGACGCGAGCCCATAATTTTTGCCCCTACCAAAAATCGCTCAACGCAACTAAAGAAATTTTCACTTAAAAAAAATATAAAGATCAATTTCATTACTCTACACACCCCGCATCAGGTTTCGTAGCAGCAATTGCTTTCTGGGGTGGGGCTGCTATACATACGCCCACGTAGATAGCAATGGTCAATATATTATTCATTAGAATTTATTTTGACAGTTAAACTATACCTCGTCATGATCCAAAAACATCCGAACGGGCTTATGCTAAATATTTTACCTTCTGTAGAATTGAGTCGGCCTATGGACGACTTCCCAGTTACTACTTGATGTACGGATTCAAATAAAAGCTCACTAAGAGTAATTTTTAATTCGATATCAATTTCTGAATAATGCGGATCGCGCAGCACATTTACAAACAGGTACCAATTTTGGAAAACTGTAGTATGGTTATTGAAAGATTCAACAAACACCGCCTTGAGTGTTGGATACTAAAAAAAAGTATAGTACACCTACAATAAATTTCAATTCAAACACTGGTACTAACTTACATATTTTTTGGTAATTTCACAAAAGTTTAACAAGACATCAACATTCTCATCTTGATCTTGTTTAATGATGTATATTAAACATTTAGCACTAGCAGAGCCCTTTCTATAATCTTCATTATAAACTATTTTCATCAGTTTTTCAAATATTTTTCTATTTATTTCAAATTTCCTAAAGCATACATAATATTTGAATATTACGTTTGAATTAATAGGTTGTTTCATAAGTTCCCGTCGTTTTTATAATCCGTTTGTTTTTCCTGCATTTTTATTTTGTTTGAGCAAGTGTATATATACATTCGAAAGCCCTTTTCTTAGTAATGTCTGAATGATTGTGGCGTGTTCATATATTTTTTTCTTTATTTAGGTGTTTCGCCACGATCTAAAACTCAAAAAATATCAAAAATATCTGTTCTTATGTAAATAAAGAAACACTGGGTAAAAACAAAAAACCAAACTGAGACAAATTTCTCAGTGATTCTTTTTTGTAATAAATTTGCCTAACGAACATAATTTTTAAAATATAAACATTTTCTAAAAAAATATACAAACTTTTAACGTTAACGTTTCGGGTATTCTCCTCCCGTTTTCAAAATATAATTAATTTAAATAAAAATAAATGTATTACTATGCCTTCGGTGGATTTAAATTCAATATGATTCCCGATTCTAAAGAATACAATTAAAAACATTTAAGAATTTCAATAAACAATTACAATCACACGGTAAACCTCACCTATATATATTTTTTTGGTAGTATGTCACTGTCATTAAAAACTAATTATCAATGTAAGTATCATTGACATACACAAAAAATATATTTACTTTCTATCTTTTCATAATTTATAGAAATTAATATACTTTATTTTTAGATTCGTTTTGAAAACGGGAGGAGAATACTTCCCGAAACGTTAACGTTAAAAGTTCGTATATTTTTTTAAAAAAATTTGAATTTTTCAAATTTTGTTCGTTAGGTAAATTTATTACAAAAAAGAATCACTGAGAAATTTGTCTCCGTTTGGTTTTTTGTTTTTACCCAGTGATTCTTTATTTACATAAGAACAGATATTTATGATATTTTTTGAGTTTTAGATCGTGGCGAAAAACCCAAATAAAGAAAAAAAAGCCCTTTTCTTACTCTACAAAACTATTGGCTTCATTAAAAAAAACTTTATTTCAATTTACTTTTAGGCTTTTGAAATGGAAAGGCGGTAAAAAAATTTTCGACTTTTGCTATATTTCGTCTTTCGTCGCGGACAAAAAACTACAGAAGCAGAGCCTTGCATCGTATATAGAGAGGACGCTATAGTCAATCGGACTGCTCCAGATTGGTTTGCCTAATTCAAAAATGTCAGCCCCTGAATGATTTGAATGGGAGATTCTCCCGTATTCGCCGTACTCTCCAGATCTTGCCCCAACCGATTATCACCTCTTCCGTTAACTGTCCCAACAAAATGAGGTGCGTAACTTTGCCAACGATGAGGATTTCGAAAACTGACTAAACAGCTCCCTCGAGCCAGACCCGGCGATTTCTTGCGAAACAGCATCAATATATTTAAGGGGGATAGGACCAAGTGGTGAAAAATGACGGAGAATATAACATTGATTAATTTGTTGTTATAATTGTTGCTTTTTTCAATAAAACTTTGTAATAAGAAAACGGCGAGAATTTATGGAACAACCCAACAAATGAAATTCTTACCTTGCAAGAAAGGAAAAATATACTTCTAAGGCTCTCAAGGCAACCATATCGTCAATATCATCAAATCTACTTACTATGTAATTAGCAAGTTCTTTGACTGAAGAATGTTTAAAAAACATTAGTAAATCCTCATCTTGAATAAATAATTCAGCGAAATTAAGGGCGGCCTTACGAACAGATTTATTCTAAAAAAAAACTTAAATTAAACCACTTACTCAATTATAAAAATCAATGATAATTCACAATTGTTCATTCCAAAATTCGGATGTCGTGCATCAGTTCACGATAACTGAAGTTAAGCGACGTCGATCGCAATCGGGACCCGAATGTGACCGTAATATAGGCAACCTAATATACCAAGCCATGGGTTAACTCTGTCTGAAGAGCCAAAAGTTCTCGATAACTGAAGTTATGCAACGTCGGTCGCAGTCGAGATTTGAATGGGTGACCGTAATATAGGCAACCCATCAAATCAAACCATCGATCAACTCGGCCTAAAGAGCTAAAATTAATTTTAATTCCAAAATTCTACTCGAATTACTGCACCGAAAACATCGTTCAAATCATTTGAAATGTAAATGTGTCTCATAGACTACGCATAAACTGTTATGGTTATTTACCATGGAAATATACCGGGCTATTTACCATAGAAATATTCCAGAGCGCGTAGAAATTGGAAATTGGACGAAGACCCCCTCTTTGGGGAAAAATATTTTTATTGCCAGAAAAGTTTCTTGAACGAATTATTTCCTGAAATGGTAATGTCAACTGGTCACCAAGATCATTCTGAAAGAGTAACCAAAAATTGGTTTCACTTTACAATATGGATCGTTTAACCACCGAACAACGCGTTAGAATTGGAAAAGATTTTACAAAAATGGTGATTCTGCCGTAGCCACGTTTTGCGCCTTACGAGCAGAATGTGGTCGCCATAATGTCCTGAGCGCACAATTTCCAACATAGTCAAGAAATTTTAAAATACTGGGTCTGTTACATATGCATCATCGTAACGGTTTCTCGATGGAGAATATGGCTGAAGACCCAAATTTATCGATTCCTCGGCGTTCACAGTCTGTGGGCTTGTCTTACAGCCCATTATGCCGTATTTTGTATTTGGGCTATCTTTATCCTTACAAAGTTCAACTCACGCAAGAATTGAAGCCCGCCGATTGAACATTCAGTGAAGTGATTGTGGAGAGTCCATTGCATCCGCAAAAAATGACTGTTTGGTGCGTGTTACGGTCTGGTGGTGTCATTGGCCCGTAGTTCTTTGAAAACATAGGAGTGACTGTTAACGACAATTTTGAGCGCTATAGCCGTTTGATAACCGATAATTTTTGGATAGAAATTGAAGATTTCGATCTGAGCAATAAGTGGTTCCAACAAGACAGCGCCCAAGCCACACAACACAGCCAATTTTGGCTTTATTGCTCCAGAAGTTCTCAGCCCGTGTAATGTCGAGGTTTGGTGATGTCAATTGGCCGCCGACATCATGCGATTTGACGCTGTGTGACTTTTTTTGTGGGGCTACGCGAAAGATCGTGTTTAAAAGTAATGTGCGGAAAAGTAATCGAAAATTACCTCAAAAGAATTGAATAGTGTAAGCGGTCACGTGGTGGACATTTAAATGATGTGTTCCACACTTAATGGCAAAGTCTATGCAACAAAATGAAAAAAGAAATGAAAACAAATGAAAAGTTAGAGACGCATCAACACATTAGGCATTTTATAGTGACTGGACCTACAGCTTAAAATGGGCTTCGGACCATGGTCATCAGCTTTTGATTATCTCCGGTGTTCCGGGCCCCGTCGGATTATCAACCCACGGTTTGTGCTTAACCTTAGGTATCTCGAGAATCCTACCTAGTGAGTGACCAACATAGAATACCTCTCAGAAAATATCTGGCCTTACCCAACATCAAACTGACGATTTTATATTCTTGTCTGATAAAATGCAGCAACCCATCCAGATAATATGCGCAATAAGCGACGCTCGCTGCTTTTCAATCTCCGAGTGTCCTGATTGTAGTATGTCCAGATACAGTATGTCCAAAAAACATCGGATTTTTTTTTATTTAAAGAAAACTACTAGCGCCATCTATAGAAACAATATATAATCCGAAAGCTGTATGTCTCTTCTATAAAACGAGACCGACATTATTCGAATCAATTGTCAAGTTATAACGCTTAAAGTGGTAGTACCTTTTGTCACCTCGTCAAAAAAACTTGATGGAATAAAGAGCTAATAATAAATTTTGTTTCAAGCTCGGCAAACTTTTACAGAAACAGAATTGATGAAAAAAGTTTATAGTGATGATTGCTCATCCCGTACAAGCGTGTTCGAGTGACATTAGCCAGGACGGTCGTGATGCTTTGGAAGACGACTCCGTTTTTAAGACTCTAAAAGTATTATACTTCGGGAATTCATTCCACAGCAGTGGAAGATAATGTTCGAGTGAGGACCAAATATCAAGCGCCGGGAAGTTGATTTTTGTTGCACGATAATACACAATCTCAAGAACCATCGTGTGAATTTTTCGTCAAAATACAAGTCTGTGGGACTCAACATCCTCCTTATTTGTATGATTTATTTGCGTGTGACCATTTCCTGTTCCCGAAACTCAAACTGACCATGGAAGAGAAATTTAATGACAGTGTTACATAAGTCCAAGAAGCCGTTACGAGGGTTATTGAAGCCGTTCGTTATTGAAGCCAAAAAACGACAAAAATATATGCTAGCATTGGCTGAACGTGCCCAGCGATGTATTGATGCGGAAGGAATCTATTTTCAATACAAAGAAAACCTTTTTTTTAATTAAAAAAAAATCCGTTATTTCTCTGCCTTTAAAATGTTGTTTGTTTATCATGTCTGTTAGCTAATAACTTACTGTATCATGCAGGAACTTATTAATAGTTGAAATGCCATTAAAGTAGTCAATAAAAACATTGGGGCAATAATGGATCCATAATATCAGTTCATCCATAAAATCAGCTTTGAAAAGGTTTAAAATCTTAGGTTGCAGTTTACTAAAAGCATCTATTTACTTAAAAAACAGCATAAGAAATAAATAGAACATACATACCAAAGTTTTCTCAAAACCAAATACATATTATTGATGAAATCATCAACAAGTTGATTTTCATGCACTTTTGACGAGTCTGCATTTACGCTATGCTTTATAATACAAAGAGCAGTTACCACATGTAGAACTAAAACACAATTTAAAAAAATAATTCTGGTTTTTTTAAAGGTGAAGTGTTTTATACCGAATGTGGCACCTGTAATCACTAATGGTATCAAATCAGAATTACACATCGCTTCGAGTAATTGAAACAAAAAATTAAAGGCTTCATTAAACAACAAGTCATGATTATTAGCTTCTAAAATAATTTGTTCGAAAAATTTGCAAATTCCTACTTTAAGAGTTCTAAAGCGGATAGATATTTCACCGAATAGATATTTATGTGTTGTCTGAAATATTTATTGGTGTTATCATTAGACATAAAGTTGCCAAATGAATTACCTGATATTCTGCTTTACTTTTATAGCTTTGCATTTTCTTTATGATATTTTCAATATTTGGAGGATAGGAAAAATAAGATTGTAGTGGAAATTTCTGATGTGCTGCACAATCCAGAACAAATTTATACAAATAATATGTGGTGGTTTTAAAGGGGCTCTTAACTGCTTTTTCGGCAAATTCTGTCGCCGTACTCTAAATATAAATAAACAATAAAACAACAATAATAAACAAAATATACATTACAACAATAATAGTAGCAGCACCCACTGCAGTGTTAAAAAAACAAGGAAGGGGTATGGATGGCAAATCCGCACAAGTATATAAAGCCATCAGAGACAATATTAGACCCAAACTTAAACTGTTATTTGACCTTATTTGGGAGTAGGAAACGGTGTGATAAGATTTCCGAGATGCAATCATCATTAGCATTTTCAAAAAAAGAGAGAATCAAGCAGACTGCAATAATTATAGGGGTATATCGTTTCTAGCAGTGGCTAGTAAAATACTTTCTGAAATTGTGACCAACAGATTACTCCTCTATATAGATCAATTTATAACAGATACATATACTGATTTAGAATAAAACAATCAAATGTAAACATAGTTTTCTGCCTCCGTCAACTGCAGGAAAGAATTACTGAACAATAGAATATGCACATTGCCTTTGATGATATTACAAAGGTATTTGACACAGTAAATTGTGGAGTAGCCTTGTGACTGATTATGGCAAAATTTAGCATTCCTCCGAAACTCATTAATATCTATAAAAGCTTTCCTGTTAATATCAGAGTGGTAGTGTTGCACAATGATTAAAGTGGCAGATCCTTTTGATGCAGGGCTGCGTTATGGCCTCAGTTTTATTCAACATCTTTATAACAGCACTTTTAATTATGACTGGAAGCTAGAGAATAGAAGAGGTGTTGCGATACGCTATAAAAAATTATATATATAATTATAATACACATTGAATAATAAAGCTTTTGTGTAACTATTTAAGCACTTACCATAGCATTTTTGGGATTAGTTAATAATTGATAATATAAAGAATCTTCATCATTATCGACAGGTTTATATATTTTTCCAAAATAACCATTTATGTTAAACTTACTGAACTTCTTAAAATATTTAATATTTTCAGAAAACACATCTGCTGGAAGAATATAATATTCACAATACATAATAAATATTTATCGCAAAAGTAATACCGTTAATTGGTTCATTTTCACTATCCTCATATTCACTGTTATCATCCAACCAGAATTTTGTAATGTTTCTACTTCTACCACTAAGAGAACTTTCCCGAGAGGTGCAGGGAGATCCTTGGAAGATTCGTGACACAGAGGGGGAATGATGACCACCTAACTTTATTCCCATCGGTGTACTTGTTATTTTTTTTGTTGGATTATTCAACTTTGCAACAGAAAAATCCATATTTTTCAAATAATAAAAGATGGCAAAACAAAACTATCAAAACTTTAACTACAGTAATGCACAGTACTGTAACGATAAACTGTAGGTATGGCGTGTTCTTAAGGATAGAACGAGAAAGTAAATACAAACCTGATATTTCTATCTTTGTTCTAACCAAATTATTGGGATCCAAGATCCAACCAAAATATTGGGGATTTGTTTTTTTAAATTGCATGGAAAAATAAATATCTACGACGATTAAGGGTAAATCACAAATTGATGAAATTAAACATATCTTACGAAAAAAAATATAAAGGAATAATATAATATATTTAATGACATAACGAGAAATCCCATATTAATTCATATTTTCTTTTTAAAACTGCCAAAGCATTTAAGTAATAAGTATATACAGGGGATCCAAAAATTCTTTAGATTAATCTAATTTACATGTACATATAGTAATTGTGAAAACGTGAATATATTATAACTTAAAACGTGAATATATTATAACTTTATTATATATATATTTAATCAAAATATATATAATCAAATATAAATGGCATATTTAGTTAATAAAAGTCAATTTATTTTTGTAGGCCCTAAGTGTTACAATCTTCAGAAGAGATATTTTGAATTAGAGAGACAATTTTAAGAAAGCTAGTTTCTGCTATAAAACATCTTGATTTTTCTTATGTTCTTCAAGCTTAATAAATATCATATTCCAATACTAGAAAACTGGTAACAAAAAAACAGCATATATTACTTTTGTCATAATTTCACTGCGATTGAGTTAAATCATATTCACATATCCATGCACCACATGTTTATGTTACAAGGGCATTCGAAAAGTTTTTGGAGTGACAAAGGAAGCACACGATTTGTAAGATTTTTGAAAAAAATCAACGTAATCGATTAGCATTTTATATTAACTTTTAGTATAATGTTAGTTAGCTCTCAGTATAATGCGATTTGTCCAAATCTGCAAAATAAGCGGTTTCCTTCAGATTTAAGAGGAAATAATCCTACAGCGTATTGCATCCCCCTTCTATCCTCTAGCTTACAGTTATATGAGCATTTTGTCACTAGGGACGAGCCTTACCCACCCGTTCAATTGGAGGACACATGTTTTGTCTCTTGATGTTCAAAGAGAGGATACCGATATATGCTCTCTCGCCAAGAAGGGTTGTTGACTATTGATAGGGTCTTCCTATTCTTGACGAGAAAGCATATGTCGGTACCCTGAAGAGTCTGAACATCAAGAGACGAAACATGGGCCCTCCAATTGAAGGAATGGGTGAGGCTCGTCCCCAGTCAAGCAAATGACAAAATGCTCATTCCGGTGGAGACGCAGGTTGTTGGGTCATCATTCAACCATTGTCGATCCACTGCAGGATGAAGGTCTCCTAAGTATACTTCCAACTCGCGTTGTTCTGAGCTTTCTTTTGCCATTCGGGTCCAATATACTTGATGATGTTATCGATCCATCGTGTTTTAAGTCTACTTCGTGGATGCTTATGATCAAGAGGTATCTATTCGAGGATTGCTTTGGTTCATCTGTTGTAACATCGCCGCGCTATATGGCCTGCCCACCTCCATTTCAATTCCTTCACCCTTCCAATGATCTCACATACTTTATTTTGTTCTCTGATCCATGTGCAGGTCTATCTGTCCTGCTTTGTAATGCCTAGCATACACCTTTCCATTCCCCTCTGTGCTACCCGAAGTTTTTGAACTGATTGTGATATGAGTGTCCATGTTTCACTTCCGTATGTCAGAACAGGCAGCACGCACTGATCAAACACTTTTCTCTTCAAACAAAGTGGGAGTTTGTTCTTAAACACTATGTTGAGCCTGCCAAATACCTGCCAGCCACACTTAACACGCCGTTCAACTTCTTGGACAAAGGAAATCCTTTGCCCAAGATATATGTAGTGGTCCACCACCTCTAAATTGTAAATTTATTTGACATAACCTGACTCTTTTTCAGGTTTATTTTCAAGCCAAATGATTATCCCACCCTATGCAGCTTTTGTATGTGTTTTTGTAGTTCATCTGGATCTTGTGGCAGCAGAACGATATCACCTGCAAATCTAAAGTGGCTCAAGTATGCAGCATTTATTTTTATTTCATCCTGTTCCCAATGTAGATGACGGATTACGGCTGAGAAAAGAACAGGCGATATTGAGTCATTCTGCCGTACACCCCGTTCTATATCGATTTTAACTTCAAGACCATCCATGAACTGTCGCTGTAGCTTCATCATATATGGTTGTTAATAGGTTCACATAGGCTCTATCAACCCCAATAATTGATTAAGCAATGCATTCATTATGGTTTGTTTTGAGATTGAGTTAAATTTCCACAATGACACTGCTACAACTCTATTTCATTGAATTTATCTAACATACTCAACTAACAAGGAAAAAAACGTAATTAGACTGCATGAACAGCTCAGGCCATAAAACCATAAAGTCATATTAATTATTAGTATTTCCTTAATATTTTGGTCACTTAGGAAGAGTTTTATAACTACTTCAGTGTTATTGTCCACTGTCGTTATCTTCATTTGATTTATTTTATGATTGTCTTCAAATTACTCCTATCCTTCCGCTAAACTAGGCTTAAAGTAATGTATCAAACTAAGTTTACGTAAAGATTTTCTTTAATTTCATGCTAATTGCGATTTTTTGACAAGCGTCACAACCATTTTTTTTTATTAACAATAATTTGGAAGATAAAAAGGTTGTAATATGTAATATGTATTTATTCTAAAGGATAAAACCTAATCAGTGAAAAATCTTAATACTAAATAAATTACCTTAATATATTTTGTCAGAAAATATTGTCCTACAAAAACTATTATAAAACAATGGAACAGTAATAAAATATTTACATAGTATTACATTAAATTTGGTAATAATCAGCAAATATATCATAAGATTCTGATAATATTTAGGTAAACATATTCTATTGGATATAAAATATGATGGACTAAGATGTTTTATAAGATTAGCGTATTATTCCTTCTAATTTGGACGTACTTTTATATTTATCACAGAAAATTATCTATTTGCTATGATATTAGTAAAGAAATACAAAAGTATAAAAGACAGAGATGACTAATTATAATATTCATAAAATTACTCTATTATAATTACTATTATTATATTATAATTACACTACAATTTTTAAAATTTACAACCTACACTCAAATACACAAACTTTACATTTGTTCAGATTGATATATTGTTTTTAACAATAAAATTATTTAATCAGAAAAACAACAGGGAATGTCAAATGGTTATTATGATTGATTTAATAAAAGCACTACAGGTAATCACATATGAATTGTTGCTGCAGTGTATCTAGCTTCACCACGTCTCCATCTCCACTGACTTGGTCGATACTAAAAGAAAAAATCGAAAATCCGTATAAAAGATAGTGTGATCAACTGTTAACCAATAGTGACATTGATATTTAAATCCCACCAGTTACCAGTTAATATTATTTGTTATGTAAAAATAAGTTTACACTCATTTGCAAATTTATATACTGATAGTGCCAAAAATCGGACTTATTCAAGTCTTGTTATTTGAACTAATATATTTGTATAACTACACCGTTCAGAACAATTAACTTTTTAAAGACCACAACGTCTTTATAGACAACAAATCATTCTTGCAACACGAGCCAAAAAACGTTCTTCGGGTTCATAAGGAAATTGCAAATTCACAGAGATGAAATGCACTCTACTACATGAATTCTTAAATATGAAGCTAAAAAATTAGAATTGTACGAGATTTGAAATCACACAATCTATAAGAGATAAGAATAGAAGGGAAGAAGCACGAAAAACCAAAAGGGCAAACGATCAGTGTATATAAACTGAACGATCAGTGCATATAATCTAATGTTAGAGACGTATGTTGTATTGGGTTGATGTAAGAGTTTGTCACATTTTTTGAGAAAAATGTTACTTACTAGAATGTATTTTAATCAATATTGTACGTGCTATTTGATTAATCGATCACTTGATAAGTGCGATCACCTTTCTCCATCTCTTCGGTAGCTGCATGATTCTGAAGTTTATGGCTAACGAACAGACCCAGGTGATTTTTTAAACCTCCCAGTGATCTAAACAAATACTACAGCTCAACCAACATAGCTTGACCTCCGAAGTTTGGATGCGCAGTAACCTAACGCCCGAGAGCTCATTCGAAGCAGTGTATTCGTGGTGTTAACATCGGTTAAGTAGTTAGTAAATTGTTGCATTCGATGAATTCACATTTCTCTGTCTCTGTAAGACAGTGACCCTCTCACTCTTTCTTTTGCGCATTTCAGAGGCCAAGCCATGTTGGTTGAGCTGTAGTATTTGTTTAGTGGGTAAGGTCGGGAGAGTACGTTAGATGAAGCAAATTATCCCAGTCAAATTGTAAAGCTTTGCATCGGGTGGCTCAAGACACGTGTGGCGTAGCATTGTCTCGGTGGTATGCACTACGTCTTTTCTGTTGGTGAATTCAGGCGGATTCTAGTCGATTTTTCGCTTTAATCCACTGAATTGAAAATAGTGTTTCTCCGAACCAGTGGTCTGGTTTTCAGGTAACAGTTCATAATAAACGATTCTCTTCCTGTCCCAGCAAATGCATAGCATAACCTTCGTCGGATGTAAACTACATTTGCGCTGGTTGAATGATTTCTAATGCTTTACATTATTATACACAGACCATTTTGCATCGCCTGTAATCATCCGCTCTAAAATTATCTCATCAATCGATAGCGATCAACCATCAGCGATATTCTCCTAGGAGAGAGATAAAGACAGATTCGGCACATTGAGGGCGATAACATAGAAATTGATTGGAGAAACTCATGGCGTTATTTTGTGCTGGACAGTTATCCCCTATTGGTTGACTCCGGTCAGCACCCCTATCAAACTATTAATTATTGGTTTGTACTTAACTTCTAGTCTTTCAAAAAGCCTACTGACTGGTGAACAATTAGCATAGAAGATCTGTCAGAAGACATCCGGCCATACCTGGTTACGAACTGGCGTGAGTGAAGGACGTTTCCTTGTGGGATTTTATACTATTATCAATTAGAAGTTGACTGGTTAAGAGCGAAAAATGGTATGTTACTGATACAAGCAATAAGAGCAATATTCTGACTAAAACTGCAGTAGTATTGATACCAGTCCATATGAGTAATTTTCCATTTTAATGTATGGACTCATACCGATTGGATATGACTTCATCTGCTTCTTCTTGTGGTGCTACATGCCGTTAGTGAGACTTGACTTCTTTCGTCGTCTATCGGAACTACAGTCTCTAACGGGATCGATCTCCAGCATCCCTTTCCAGTTTTTGATGTGTAATAGCTCTTCAGCAACTCTTCTTACATTATCCTGCCGCTATGGTTGGGCTGCATTCATAAACTGTGATCTACCATTTTGATCTTCTCTGATGGTTCCATTTAACAGCTTTTCAAAATATGTCTTCTATCGCCCTATTATGTCAATATTTCCCTATATCCTTCCTTTATCAAAGTTACTCTAGAGCGAAAGCTTTTTACTGTGTAAAGTTCTGGTAAAATTTTCGTCTGACCTGTTTGTGGAATGTTTCTTGTATCGTTCTGTTGTTGCTTTTGTGGGTTTTTGTACTCACTTCAGTCTTTCTATTCACGACAGCTTTTTTGCATTCGTCGTTGCACCATTCGGTTCTCTTGCTTTTCGCGTCATTTCGGGCCCCAGTTCCTCCGTAACTTTTTCTATCACAGATTTAATTGTTGCCCATCCATCGTCAACCGAGTCTTTTATCGTTCTATACGTCTCTAGTTTCTCTAATTTCTCCTTCATTCTATGACTTTATAGTTTGGATTTATATAGCATTAAAAAAGATGAGCAAAAGAATAAAAATATCAGCACATATTATACTTCAGTACTTGTAGATGTATGTCAATAATTTGTTGTTAATATAATAACAAATCACTTTAATCATTTGAAAATACTATGTATGTGAAGTTGCATATTTTTTCATGTATGAATATTTGTTCTATGAAATTTCCTGCAGTAAAAACTTTAATTTTCTTGAATCTACTTAATTAAATTAACCTTTCAATAAAATATTAACAATATACTATCCTGATTTTATAAAGTTTTCATATGCTTTTGAAAAAATATCCTTCTAGACACGTTTTTTTTAGTACTAAAGATCGCTTTCTACATTAGACTGTATTAAATTGTTTCGCGACCTTCTGGTATCTCGAATAATTTCAAATATTAGTCGATATATGAGGACGAGATTTTGAGGATTTTAACGAGATTGATACTTTTGAAATTCGAGATGTCTTCTTTATGAAACACTTATCAGTAATTGACAAACAATGTGATTGATAAATTTAATTTTCCACTCTTAAAAAAGAAGTTTGTTGATTCAAATATGAACGTATAAGAGTTAAAGTTATACTCGTAGTAGATGTCCAAAATCTGCCACTATACCAGCAGTTATTTAAATTGATTACTTTCCAAAACATCACAGGCGAATATAACGCGAGCCTTTTTGGCAAGTTATAGTAAAAAATATATTGTCTTGGTTTACCCAAGAAGGAAATCAATTGTTATCAGAACAATGCTCCGCCCTTTATCAGTTTGATGCTTATGACAAAAATTAATGATTTCGGTATCGATTTGTAGTTATATCCACTTTATTCGCTAGATTTAACACCCTAAGATCTATTTCCATATCTGCAAAATACCGAATAGGTCAGATGTGCGAGATGCAGTTAGGCTCGTGAAGCAAACTATGAAACAGAAATGTTCATCCATACTTCACGTGTATGTGTCCTGTTGGTGCCTTCGCCGCCACCAGAATGTCAAAAGTCATCTCCCAAGACCAATTCTGCTCTTAAAACCTTTATTATTTGGGCTGGTGTCCATCCTGACGTCGGTACGAGTACACAGTGGTTTTTAATGTGTGCCATCATTAAGGATAAAAAGACATTTTCACAGAATAACTAGTTTCATAGTAAAACTGAAAACATGTATGTCTGTATGGGGCAAGCAAGAATAAACTCAACCATATTCGTATATAAAGCATTTGTTCAAAATCAAAACTAAACCGGAATCAATTTTTCTATTGGAATCTTTGGTATTAAACACTAAACTTAGAGATTTATTACTAAAACCGTTCATCAACCAAACAACCACAAGAAGTTGTTTACAAATAAACATTATTAGCGGATTATATGAAAGTTTTTGTTGATTTTTGTAATGTATACCGTCACCTATGAGCATGCACAGCCTGTCCAATAGAAAAAGTGTATTATGTACCGGCACATCTCTGATTTCATCAAAAATGTCAAAGATACAGAATTTATTTAACCTTCGGTATAAAAAATTACAATGAACAGTTTTACTTTAAGTTGAGTGAAAGTGCTGCAGAAACTTTATACTTTTTTGACTAGAAAATCCCAAAAATCCCCCACAACCTTCTGATGCGACTTTGATGCGATATTTCCAAAAACTGACGATGAAAGGGATTTGAACATCCAGAAGATTTCGACTGAGGCTTTGAAGCTAATACTCAAAAATGACTATCAGGAGTGCTTGGGAAACCTTAAAAGAACTATATGAACTTTGAATAAAAAAGTACATAACATTTTGTGTTAGTCACATTTTCCTTTGGATAGACTTTGTAATTTTAAACTATCTAAGCATCTAAAATGCTATATTCTTCTAGCTAAGGTGTAAGTTTTAGTTAAAAGTATTACCTCCACCTAAATCCAAAAGTAACTGTCACAGTTTATATGTGTCCTGCATGTTGGCAGTCTCAAGTGTCTAATATATAAATATACAAATAACTTCATAAATTATACATTAATTTTTCCTCACCCATATCGTGTTTCTAACTGCTGTAAGCTGGCAACATAGTGATAAGAACTGTAATTACAACACAAATAAAAACATACCCTGATTAACATCTGCCCACTCGTGGTATGCGGATTTCGATAAGCGTAAGCTGTCCAAAATCCGAAACCACTAATCATTGCTATTAGAAATATAACAGCTATATATCCAGATGTTCCTAATTGGGATTGCTGCGCCACTTTTCCTATATAATCACTGTCTCCGTTTTCTGGTTTGTATTGTTTTTCCTCGAAAACCGCGTCGCACATTGGCTGCTTGCTGATGTTTCTTAAATCGCATCCTTTGTCGATCCAATCTTGACGATTTCGATCTTTACCAGTTGAGCATTGATCCAAACTGGGACACCATTGACACTACAAATAAGATGTAACTATATATTAGGGGATTTTAATATTAACTTTTGTTAGTGTACATACTACGTAAATTCTATGAATAATTTAAAATTCAAAATTTTGTGTCAATTGTTAATAAATATGTCGAGAAAAAGTTTTCAGAGGGAGGATAAGGACGGAGATGGAATACAATTTTAACACAATGAAGAAAAGACTGTATAAAATTTAGAAATAATTTAAATTGAACCTTTCTAATAGTGGATTCTTTGGTATGAAACACAATTCTCAAACGAGAATTAGCACAAAACATCAAATCACTTGTTTATAGTTTCTCGATGTGTGTTTCGTTAACTCTCTTTAGCATCATCATGACACGATTTCATCTAATTCTAAAACTACACAATATTCTACTTATATAAAAACCATATCTAATGAAGTGTGTATATGAAGAATAATTAACCGTGAAGTTAACCAAGCGATTATTAATAATACAAACGCTTTCATATGCATCCAAAACCTTATTATTGTTCACATTGCTAACAAGACTTCAGTTACTAATCTTTATATGTTCTAATATTTATATGTTCAAAGAGCTTGAGAGCATGTTAGACAACATAAAATTTCTCTTTTCTTCCATACCTAATGTGGGCAATATATTATTTATAACTAGTTAGTACACATCCTCTTATTTGGCCAATATTTCATAAATCCCCATCTACTTCATCCTATGGATTTCCCAAAACGTCATCCAACTTTTCACAATATTTTAAACTTTTAAACTAACTTTTTTCAAAATTATATCCAGCCCCTATTGTTAATTGGGTATCAAATGGTATCATAAATTTGATTTTCCTCTGATCGTTTTAAAAAGTCACAAGATTTTTCCATATATTCTTTCCCATTTAATTCGAAAACTTATGTTTTCTAATTAATCTATCCACAATAACCCTAATATAACCATTCACTTCGGCTACCTACTTAATCAGTCTTATTTCTTGATTAATGAAATAAAATGTATAGCCCTCGATTAAATGATTGTTCGATAAAGTTTTGTCCACCTGGGTGGAATGATTTTCTCAAATAGAATATTGAAAATGTTTTTGCCCTTTTAAAGAATGAATTGATTCAAATTCCAAATTCATCTGTCACGAATGAATAATTTAGGAATACGATACAAACGAAAATACAATCGACAAAAATGGCCATGAAATAGCAACATTTCTTGCATAAAACCATGCCTAACCTTAACAAAGCTTAGGCATATAAATCTAATATTACGATGTTCTTGGATTAAACAAAACGAATAGCAACACATTTTGTTGAAATGGCGAAATTACTTCAATCAACGCTAAATTGAAAAAAATAGTAAAATGCGCTAAATAATTCACATAACATAATAAATAATCCACAAAATATAATAATAAGTTAAGTTCGAGATTAAGAATGGCTCTAATTAAGAAAACAGAACATGTAGTACATAAAAAAGGTTGAAAAATAAGAAAAGCCTTGCTAATAATCATATTTACCCTAATTCTTGCCAAGAAATACAAGTATTTGAATTAGTGGATATGAATAGTAATTCCGAGAAAGAAATATGAATATAAACTGTTATTACAAATTATTTCAAATACCTAAACCCACGTGACTTATAAATGTGGACAATCAACACAAGCTGGTAATGATTAACAGGAAATCACTGATTTTCATAAACTTCGAGGTACGATTATTGATTTTTTCAGTTTTTATAAATAAATTAGTTTATCACTAATAATGAAAATAGAACTGTGACCAGTCCTACATTACATTAAATCTAAAGTAAAAAAAATGTTTAAAATATCTATATAGGAGCAGATACGCCATCTGCTGGAAGAAAAAAAGTGGAGGCATATCGTAGATTTTTTAACGACAATATTGTTAATCAAATGGAACCAAAAAAATTGATGTAATATCGAATAAAATGCGAACAAAAAAAATACTAATAAAGTTTACATTTTTGGTTTCGTATGTATCATATGATTCAGTTTTACTTTGAATTTTGACCAGTAAACTTGGTATATATTTTACTTCGCTTTAGTTTTAACAGTGCGTAAGTGTAGTGTGTAGTAACAGTACACTTTTAGAGGCTTCATTGAAGTTGATATAAGGTAGGTGAACTATTGTAGAGTAATTTATCTGGTAATGGTATATTTAAAACAGTTTTCTATTTTTTCATTATCTAAATTAAAGTGAGGTGCCATTATCATTTAGTACGATATGTTTCGAAGTTACATCTGCTAACCCCCTTAGACGGTTGTACAACTTCATTTACTACACAGGGTATACACACAGTGACATATACACACACAGTGATATATATATATATATACTGATTGTACCTGGACCAGCGGATTTCAAAAGTTCCGCAGTGATTCCATCTTCACCAGAAGCTTTGTTATTTTTAAGCCGCCTGATTTGCCTAATTATTTCATCTTCATTCGGTGGTAATGAATCTGGGTTTGTTTGTTTAGGCTTTAGTGTTGCTAATTTGTTTAAGGGCTCAGGACAGTTTAGTATTTGTTCAAAATATTTCGCAAGTTCTTTGCAATTATCTTGGTTATTTAGAGCCAATTGTCCGTTTTCCTTTTGGAAGCAAAGACTTTGCGGTTGATAGCCTGTTAATTTAGTTTTATATATATATATATATATATATATATATATATATATATATATATATATATATATATATATATATATATATATACATATCAATATATATATATATATATATATATATATATATATATATATATATATATATATATATATATATATATATATATATATATATATATATATATTGATATGTATATGTATATATAGAGATCCCAGAAAAAACGTACATCTTTTGAGATGGTCCAGTCATTCAGCCATTTCAGAAATTGTTGAAGTGTTTCATAGAAAGTACGTGAGACATCGATGAAAAGGGAAGTCGAAAGGGACCAAGTCTCGGGAGTACGGCGGGTGGGGCAAGGGTTTCCAGACAAGTGCAGAAATGGTATATCTGATTACTTTCTTTTCTCTGACCGTTTTTCGAACAATGCACGGTTCAAATTGATCATTTATTGGTGGTAGTGAATAGTATTAACTGTTTCACCTGGTTTCAGAAGCTCATGGCATTCATACACAGCGCATTGTCTTCTTTCCAAAGCGATTCGGTCTTGCGGTCGATGTTGATGGTTATCCTGGGGCAGCCCACGATTTTCTGCGTTTTGGGTTCTCAAAATATATCCATTTTTTATTTCCAGTCACTATCCGATGCATGATTTCATGCCTAGAAAGCAAAATTTCGCACACCCTTTTCGTTTTTCCATCTGAGTGTCGTTCCTGCCTTCTGGGTCTTTCCCATGGCATGCAGATGAACAGAATTTGCATATTGTCTTCTTCCAATATTGCTTGCAATTCGGCATCTTCAATATTTTTTGTATTTTAAGTAGAAATCACCACTTTTGAATTGTCTCAAGCGATGCCCACTAGCGCCTTGCATTGGAACATTGTCACCTAAGTTTCCGCAAGTATACGACGGCTTTCACTCGCATTTTTCTTTTGATTGAACAAGAAAATCAGTACGTCTCGCAAACGCTCTTTATTTGGCTCGAAACTCTACATGTTTACCACACGAAAAGATATGACGCTAATTCGAAATTGTTTAAATATCAATGGTCTTTTGAAAGGTACTGTCGTAGCAACAAAATGACAAAATAAATTAGACTGTGAAGCAACCATGATTTCTATATATATATATATATATATATATATATATATAGAAATTTATTTTTATATTATTATTTATATTATTTATTTTTATATTATTATTTATATTATTATTATTTATTTATATATAGAAAGTATTTTTATACACTACAGTGCGCTCGTTATAAGTAATGCAAATCAAGTTCCGCAATATACGGAGGTTGTCTCTTTTAAACGAAAAAAACATGACAATTTGTAATATACTTACTTCCAGACTTTGAGCCAAAACGCATGATGTACAATCTCGGAAGTCCAAGCAATTTGGTAATGCTTTTAAATATATCGCAGTCCAGTTCCTTATTTCTTCCCTTTTAAATGCTACTCGATGGTATTCATAAATTGTTTTCCTTCTTACATCTGAAAGAACATGTTCGTCAGGCTGACTTAATGGCATTCAATAATGATGGACTACTAAGAAACATATTCACCTTAAACTTTAACTAATGCGATTACCTTAATTAAAAAAAAAGACTCGTCAATGTATTTGTCACGTAATTAAGGACAATTTTTACATGAATTTAATTGGGTTGGTCAGCATTGGGATAATTTTGCTAACAAAAAAAATAGTTCAAACAACTCTATTTTAAGAATTAGAATTTGTAGAATGAGACTTGTGGAAAACTACCAATCTTTGAAATTATTATATGAGTGGAAATTGTTTCTGCAGTGATTTACCCAAAAAAATTAAAGCAACATTATTAGCAACCATCTTAAGCAAATCAGTGTAGAGATAAAAAAGACTTGGGAGGAGATTTGCAATATTTGTACTTGATAATGCTTTGCTTGATGCCTCTGAAGAATATCTCACGACGAGTTTCGAAAACTCTGTTCTTGATAAGGTGAGCTCGGATTGACTTCCTACTGCGGGAGACGATGCAAACCCAATTTGGAGTGAAACAATAGCCACTGACTATCTGAAGTGAATGATAAGATAAAGAAGATTAGTAATTTAACTCTGAGCTGAATCTGCGTGAAAAAAAAAGGACTCGAGTAAAATAGATCATCCATAATAATCGGCAATTATATAAAGATCTGGATATTGTGGAAACTATGTGAGGGTTCAGCGCCTCAGATGGGACGTGGGACACGTGGCGAGAATACCAGAAAAAATCATGAAGGGGCGACAGGAAAACTGGTGGTGTAGCGTTCGATCTGGCAACACTGTTGGCTTCCCTTCTGGAGGGGAGATCGCCCAATATATGATGCATTTCAGGGTGAGTTTGCATCCCTAGAGTCACTTGGTAGCTCGTAGCAATTCTTTTCGTGAACCGGATTTTTCTACTACTACTTCTACGTTCTGAAAATGAGTGACACACAAATTTTGTTTCACACTTAGGCATACCCAAAAAATGTGGACATGTTTCCCTTTTGATGTCCTTTTGATCTTGCGGAAGGTTTTTCGGAACCATTTTTGTGAAAATGTGGCATTCAGAAGGTACAATCCGAAATTGATGCATTGGTTCACAATATAACTTGACTTAATGGATTCAGTAATATTTTGGGATGAATATAGCTCTTTGAGTATAATCCAGATATGAAAAGGCATTGAATGACACATATGCCGATTATGTGCCATATGTAGGTTATGTGCTGGTAAACGAATAATTCATAAAAATAATGGGCAAAAAATGTAGTCCTAATAGTGAAAAATTAAAGTGTTTTGTATGGGTGAAATGATACAATTTAATCATAGTTCTTCCACATGACAGTCTACCAGTCTAATACAGAGGAAGTTGGTGCAATATGGTGGTAAAAACAAACTCATGGAAAAAAGGTTCTTAAAGTTGCGTGGGAAGCGTGGAAGGCTATGTAGCTTTTGCAGAACTCTTATTTTGAGAATGATAATACTGGTTCACAAAATTCAATTTTTTTTTGTCACACGAAAACGTCTGTGTAATATAGATAGTACTACGGCCACCTAACAAGAATATATTAATAAAAAAAATAACGTCAGGTTTCTTTGTGACATTCAAATATATATTTTTATAAAAATGTACGAAAATGCACGTACACAAATGCACGTTCGCATGTACTTAGCTTCCGGTAGGTCCCTTTTCAATTCCCAGCAGTAATCGGCTAAAATCTCAGGACTGCATTTCACTTGATATCGCATCTCTATAATGAAAATATCCTGGTGGCATCTCTCGCGGTGTTTCTCACTCACAGTACTCGGGTTTTCAGGGAACAAATCCAAATATGAGTCCGGGATATGTATCTTCAAGGACATATTGCACCCCTGTCTTTGTATGGGATCAAAAGTTCATTAATTAAATCTGTGTAATTTTCTGTTGTTTTTGTGTGTGTGTCTGTGTTTACCCAAAAAGTTTTTTACATTAACAAAACTTTTCCAGGCCGGTTTTTCAAGATCATTCGGTTTTTGCTCAAAGCTGTTATCCTTCATTAGTTCCCTTATTTGAGGACCTACAAATTTTTCCTCTTTAATTTTTGCATCGCTAATTTTGTGGAATTATTTGCTTAAATTGCTTCTTGAATTTCTAATGGATTTGAAAGTGTTGGCACAGACAATTCGACACTATGTAGGATTGGACTTTTTGAAGATGACAGGTCTGGGTACTTAATGGTGTGTTTGGACTTAGCTGTGATACTCTTTATATTCTTGATCTGTTGGTTCCGTCCAAATCATTGACACTGCAAAGGGCATATGTCTAGGTCCCTTAGCCCAACCCAACAGCAGTCTCACACATGTTCCACTGCAGATATGTGGGAACCAGGATTTATCTTGATAGCGCACAGGAAAATCAAAGTAACCCAAACAATATTTGGTTAATAATGGTGTGAAATTTCGACGCCCTGGCGTAAAAGTTAATTCTCCATACATATAACAAAAACTATCCAGGTGAGTTAAACACTCTCTGGTCATATTTACAGAATTAACGAATATGAATAATTTTAAATTTGTTAATTATGATAACTATCTGACTTATATGAGGTGAAATTGAATATTTAGCTGTCACAAACAAACTAAGGGTGACTGGAAAAAAATAATATTGTTTTTGCAATGAGAGTAGATAAGTGCAATCAAATATCATTACACAATTCGAGTTACAAAAACAGTGTTTATCAGTATCTATATTTAAAAAAATCATTATTAATTAAACATTAAAAAAATCTAATTGGCTTTCGCATATTCTTCATATAATTTATATAACATCATAATACTTACAAAATACTGTTTTATCTAGGATATATGCATCCGAAAGACCAACTTTAACTGGGTGATGATCATCATTAATATCTTTGATTAGTAATGGGACATTATTGTAAACGAAAACTATATCTCCATTTTGATGTAAAGTGGTCTGAAACGTAAATTCACCTTCACCAGGTTTGTCTTGTAATAAAACTCTATCCCATTCCACTGTAAAAGATGTACCTGAAAATTATTTTTATGTGGTAGAATGTAATAAACTACATAATTTAAAAAATGTTACTACTACTACTTTGTTTATAGAGGATTTTACTTCACTCCTCAGTGGTTTAATCCAAATCCAACTTTTTACTCCAACAAATAAATATTCCTTCTTCAGTGTTAACCCTTTGAGAACTAATTTCTTTTACAGCCAGATAAAAAAATTTTCGGTGTAAATAATTAATTAATTTGTGTCTATAAAGGCTCTAGTTAGTAAATTTAAGTTTTTTGTTTTTTTTTGAATAAAAAATCATATGCATAATTATGTACAAAATGTTTTAATAGACATAAAAAAATATTACATAGGTATTACAAATATTTAATTAGGAAACTAAATAAACGTTTACGAAAATTATTAGTAAGTGTACCTCCCACTTATCACAAAAGACATGCGTTTTTTGTTACATTTGTCATTTTTGCACTGCTTTTCTTTATTACTACCAACAAGATGTGGCAGATGATCTATGGAATCGTATTGTACTTCTGAACATGGCCTGATTTCTTCATTACGTTTTGGATGATCTTGACACCTCAGGTGTTACGCTGCTTGGCCTTCTTCTGTTGCTTTGACCTTGAACTGTTTGAACCAACTTTTATCAAATACTCTGCCAAACGTAAACGGAGGTCTAAAAGACCCATCTGAGATTTTTTGGGATCGATTGCAATTTTTTTCCAATGGATTGTTGGATTGCAATTGCAAACCAACTGTTGACAAGTCAACTGCGTGAAATATTAGGCGAAGTGCCTAAGCGAATAATTTTACTATTTTAGGCCTTGTAACATCCACGTACTTCTCGGTTTTATCCCACCTACAAACCAAGTCTTCCTGTCCCAACACCCACAAAATCGAAGCGAGTGCTACCGTACGATTATCCATCCGTTTTACTAATGCAATATCTCTATTTTCGGTTATCAATTCATCGTGGGACCCCCTATCCCTTTGTTTCAACTGTTTGTCATCCAATATTGGAGACTTGCTAAATCTATTCACTCTTCCTGTCCCAGCAGCATATATTTTTTATGCTTTAGGACTTGCAGTAGTTGAAACGAAATAATTGTCAAAATACAATTTGTGACCTTTTTGTATTCGTTCTGGAAGATGAATGACCACTGATGCTCCAAGGCCAATTGTTTTGGTTGTTTACGTTCAAACCAGTAGACGCCCCTTGGTAAATCACGAAGTCGTATGCCATCTTCCATATAAAATAAATATTTTTAGACTCCAGGGTGTTGGTTTACCTTTGGGGTACTGTTTGATTGATAAGTGTCCCCTGAACGACACGATCTTCTCGTCAATGCGTACATTTTCTTCCAAATCTAACTCTTCGCAACGATTTCTAATGGCATCATAAAGAGGGCGGGCGTACCTTGTACAATCTATCATTGCAATTTTCTGAATTCTCCAAATTATTGACACAGTGTAAATTCATTTGAAGTTGGAAACATCTGTCTCATGTATCTCTAAAGAGATTTATGAATAAGGCCTTATCCTAAAACAGTCGAACTTTTTAAGGCAAACTTTAGGAAATTTTAGGCAGCCAACCACAATGTGCAACCCAAATAGACTTTTTAGTTTGAATAAATTCGTTGGTTTAAAGTGAACGTTTTTTTGATGGGCTTATATGTTAGTAAAGTTTGCCATTTTTTTCAATTTCAGCATCATTTATATAATTTTGAAAATATTGTAATGGGGCTTAGTACTTCGGACTCATCACTGCTTCGGTTTAATTCATTCCTGACTATATCAAGATTATGAAAGTTACGTTTACACCATATTATATCATCTTATTGAGTTATATCATTGAATTTTGGCTCATTCACTGTTCCTGCAAATAACGGCAAGGCAAATTATCTTCATCATCCCAATGGGACTCAGGAATTTCATAACTTTTTGGACAAACTTTGTCGGCTCATACACGAACAATATGTGGTGAAGGCGTTTGGAAATCATTTTCCTCTCCCTCTTGTTCATCGTTGCTTAAATACAAATTGGAGCACGTGCTGAATGTGTTTCATTTTTTGGATCATATCTAATTTCTAAAATTAAACAAATAGGTCCTATTTGGACCAACTGTGCAGAATTATGACCACTATAAACAGCAGCATTGTTTTAGGCAACAACTGTTATAACCAATTGTGCATTATGCCGCCTAAAAACACCGCCATTTTGTTTCAGGTTTATAAAAGATCCTGGTAAAATACACATGTATATGTTTAGTTCAAACCTTTATTTTCAATATTAGATAATAACATAAAAATGTATTCATACATGTGTATCGATGACACAAGATTTCTTATTTCTTACCTCGTGTGTCAACAATCGTGGAAATCATCGAAATGTCAAAAAGTGGTAATTCTGACTTTTATCATAGGATGATGACTATAGTATGTTACAAGAAAACATGTGCATTATTATACATTTTTCAGTTAAACGCTACAGAATTAGTTTTTGAAGCAGAAAAAAATATATGAAAAATATGTACAGAATTATGCACATGGGGTCTCGAAAGGGTTAAAGTGATTCCACTGCGAAATATTCAGTCGACTGATGCGGCTTGTAAAATTTGCGAAGTAGACGGGGAAATGTGTCGTATCTATTCGCACTGTTGAGCTGTGGTTCAAAAAGTTCCGGGAGGGAGTTCTCCACGGTCCCTCAATGCCGATGTTTTAAAGTAGTTGTTGATGCAGATCCTAGAACAACCACTAGAAAAAATTCGGGGGAATTAGGGAGTATCCTACACTACCATTAACGAGCATTGGCGAGGCATAGGAATGGTTTATATATTTTTTTAGTACCTCACCCTCATTAACTACCTCAAAAACACAAATATTTTTGTTACACCCTAATATAAATGTCATGTCTTGTCATAATCTATAGTCCTCCTTCACCCGTAGGCGTCAAGGTATAAATAAATATGATTTATAGATAATTAATATTTTTAGACGAAACATATTTACATTTATTTACATAATAAGTTCCATTACCTTTAACGTGAATTCATTCACGTCATTTTGGTAAGATTAATTATTAACTGTTTTCAAATCATAAACAAGACAATACTGTCGGGACCGTTCCTTATAAATGTGCTGAGCTGTGACGGTTGTTATGTTTCCATATGTTGCATATTTCTACGCTTGACTGATTGTAGATATCTGCGTTTTTCAACACGAAGATAATTTAATTCACAGTTTTTTTTTTCTTATTATGCTTTCTGTTTGAGGTTATTACTTTTAAACTATTTTATTGGTCCAAACATGTTCTTATACGAGGATCGTTCGAAAAGTTTTTAGCCTGGCTTAAAGCCTGGATTTTAAAAAATCCCATTGTTTTTAGTCCAATGACGTCCTATCTTCTTAATATATATATATATCATCGTTTTTCAAACGGGTCACATATCATCGTTTTTCGAACGGGTCACAATGTGTTCAAAAAAATAGACCCGTATGTGAAACATCCTTTTATTAAAGTATTATTAATTATCAGGAAATAACAACATAATAAAATAACCTTAAATTAAGTAATAGCCAAAGTTGTTTCAAATATTAATTTAATGCGAGGGTTGATTTTGTTTTTCACTTAAAAGTTTTCCTATACGTGCATCAACAAACACACTAAGCAAATTATTTTCCAGTGATAATAGATGATTTCTATATCTATATTTAGTTTTTAAAGCCACTATAGACGAGAAGCTTTTTTCGCATAAATAAGGAGTAGTGAAGGGGATCACTATTTTCAAAGCTTCCGTTACTAGGCTTTCAATCGTCGTGCAAGCCAAAACTTATCAAAAATCTTGAGTTAAAAATTTTAGTTGTTGAGTTTTGTCGGCCGATATTTCAATAAGATGGTTGTGAATCTCAAGAGGTAATTCAGCAGCTGCAACAACATTTTCATCAAACCGATTGAGAACCCAACTGTTCGACAATCATCGTTGCTATCTGGAAAACATTCCAGTAACTGAATTTTCAATTCGCGTAAATGTGTTTTCATGCTCTCTAACACGCGATCAATAACATAATTTTCTAAATCCATATTTTTGGTAATATAACCCGAAGTTTAAGTGAATGCATCAAAATTGCATTTTTCAAGGTGTATAATCCAAATACCGAGCTTCTTGATGCAGGCATTTTCTGTCATTAGTAAAATGTTTTTATTACGGCCTTGTAAACTAGTGTTCAAGTCATTCAAATGTATTAAAAATATATCACTAGGTAAGCCAACAGTAATAAAGTTTCCCCATCCCGTAAAAACACTGAAAATTAGCCATTTTTATCTGTAAAAAAGATTTAAAATCTTGTTAGAACTTTTCCTCGAGACAACCACCTGACTTCAGTATGGAAAAGGAGTGAGTCGTATTTGGCACCCATTTCTTCACACAGCGTGGAAAACAATCTAGTCTACAATGGTCCGCTTTTAATCAAAATTAATAATTTTGACGACTTCTTACAGAACATTTTGTAAATTATCTCCCGTCTTTTTATAGCAAGCGCATTTCTGTGAAGAAAGCAGTGCGCCCATTCCATATATGGCATAATGTCTTTTAATTTTACTATCACACCACTGTTCTTCCCCGTTATAGCTTTTGCACCATCAGTAGATACCGCAATACATTTATTAAAGTCCAAGTCCATGTTTTGTGTTGCACCAATAAAAACTTTAGAGTCCTTCTCCAGTTGCACGACCAAGGATCAATGTGTAAAATAACATATTTTCTTTAATTGACCCCTCGCATTCGTATCGGTCAAAAGACAGAAATTGCGTCAAGTTCGATAAGTCTGTTGACTCGTCGAACTGAATAGCAAAAAATTCACTTGATTTAACCTTTTACCGATCATCAATTCTTCTATTGGAACCTTCATTGGAACATTGGAAAGTTGTATGTTTTCAACTTTTTTGCTTCTTCTGGATTTATCATTACATTGACAGTATCAATGGTAGCGGGTAAAATGAGCTTTTCCGCAATCTTGTGGGGCTTATACTCCTTGGTCACTCTTAATGCTACTAAATAAAATGCTTGAAGTGCTGCGGTTGCATTACGACAGCAAACATGCCTCGAAGAAGGTGAGGCATTATCTTCATAGACTAATTAAAAAATGGAAAAACGATCACAGGAGGGTATTATGCGACCTTATTGGTCAACTTTCATGAAGAATTGATAAAAAAATCGTACTGATTTGGCGAAGAAAAAGTGCTGTTTCACCTCGACAATACATCCGCGCATTGTCTTCGAATTGATGCCGCATCCACCCTATTTTTTTCGGTTTCCAATCATGAAGGAATGGCTGGCTGGAATGAAATTCACTTTAAATGAAGAGATCATCGCCGAAACAGAGGACTCTTTACAGAGTTCGACGAGTCGTACTTTTGGAAGAGCATAAAAAGTTGGAAAATCGTTGGGCGAAGAACTAAAAGAAGACTACGTTGAAAAATAATTCGATTTTTGATCATAAAAACAATATTTCTTTAAAAAAAAATTTTAATTATTACTTTTGGATCTTTCTCATCACTTTCATATCCCTATCAGAAACGAAATATATCCATTCTAATGAATGAATATTGTGTACATTATTTGAAAGTAGTAATAAAATTTTTTCGACTTGCTATTTCCATACATGTACCACTTATGTAAATATAAAACCGGAATTTTTATATAGAAAATACACGTTTATGGTATGAAAAAGTATTGCCCATCGCTAGCTATACGTTTTTTCCAAAAAACAAAACAAATGAAATGTTGCTCTTTTGAAGCAAAGGAGTCATCGAGTCATTTTCGTAAGAAGTGAAGCACTGTTCAACAAGTGCGTATCCCATCAATGCAAATAAGTAGTAATCGGACGGAGCCAAGTCTGGTGAGTAAGCCGCATGTGAAAGTATTTCCCAACTATACGTCGCAATCGTTTCCTTGACCAGTTTTGCTGTATGGGTGCATTATCATAAAACAAAATTACTGGGAGTTGCTTTTTTTGATATTCTGGTTGTTTTTTAAAGTTTGATTCAGATCGATCATTTGTTGTCGGTAGCATCCAGTATTAACGGTTTCGCCAGGTTTTAGCAGCTCATAATAGATCACACCCTTCTGATCTCACCAAACACAAAGCATTATGTTCCGTCCATAGCAATTTGGCCTTGCAGTCGATGTCAATGGTTCGCCTAGAGTTACCCATGATCTTTTACGCTTAGGATTTTCAAAATATATCCACTTTTCATCGCCAATCACAATACGAAATGACTTTCTTTTGTACCTGGCGAGCAACATTTCGCAAGTGGTTTTTCGGCTTTCCTGCTCTCTTTCTTGAGGAATCCTTTTTCCCATCTTCTAAATATTTCCCATGGCTTTCAAAGGTGTAGAGACGGCTTCTTGCGTCACATTTAATTGATCTGTGAGTTGTTGCGTTTGACGCTTGTTGCGTTGTTGCGTTTGTTGCGTTATTGCGTGGTCTTCCACGTTCTTCGTTTTTCAAGTCAAAATCACCACTGAATTTTTTTAAACCACTCAAAGCACTGTGATTTACCAAGAGCATGTTCACCGTAAGCTTCGATATGCATTCGATGCGTTTCTGCAGCAGGTTTCTTTAAATGGTAACAGAAAATCCATGCTGTCCGCAAATCTTAGTTTCCAGGTACAAAATGCGACATGTTCAACGCTATTACAAACTATGCTGTTGTATCAAACTTGTATTGTTGTCAATTGAAAATCTTTGTCAGATATCAACAAGGAAATGGAGCCAATGACGCGGTTTGACGGTAACTACGTTGACAGCTAGGGCCATCTATGGGTTTATATATTTATAAGTTTTTTTTTTCATTTTTTTCACTCCGGTTTCATATTTACAGACCTGGTATAACTATTGGCATAAATATTAAGATACAGGTAACCGTTAACGAATCATAAATTACTATAACACGGTACACAGAAAAATAATTAAAAACGCATTTGTAATAAAACAATTACTTTTAACATACCATTATCTGCAAATTTAATGTAACTGCTATTTGATAAACCAGTATCAAAGTTAGCCATTAGAGGAGCTATGTACTGAGTGGCTGCTAACCAAGAGTGTACATAGTTTCCAGTATATAAAAACCCTCCTGTTGCAACTGTTACATTTTTGATGTAATGTCCATAGAATGGAAATTCAAAGGATAATTTTATCGTCTGAAATAAATAAATATAAATTAAATGTAAATAAATAATCATAAAATAAATACAAATACACTCATTCTTAATGAGATCCAGATAACCGTGGAAATTTTTGTTTATTATGTAGTCCCCATCTGTTCATTTAAATAAAGGATACTTTTTTGTTTGTCCGAACTTCCAGTAGGGTTCGCTGTCAAGCGAATTGTGAGTTTGCGTGCAAGTCTGTAAATCTGTGTCTCAATAGTCTGGCAAATCATCATAGAATGTTTAACATCAGAGAACGCTTGCAAATTGCCGAAATTTATTATCAAAATTCGTGTTCTATGTGTCAAAGTTATAGAGCACTTCGAATTGTATTCGCCGAATTATCAACAAATTCCGAACGCATTTCGATATTAAAATAAAAAAAAAAGACAAAAAACTGTGCGTTCTGAAGATAATATCGCCGCTGTTGCTGGCACTGTTGATTAAGATAGAAATTTATTAGTTAGTTGCCAGGAAGTTGGGCTGTTATTTGACTACGTGGATTATTTAATTCAGAATTTAAATGGTAGTGATCATGAAAAGGGATTGTTTCCAAAAGGACAGCTTCACATTTCATACAGCCAACGCAACAATCGATTTATAGAGGGAACAGTTCGGCGAGGAAATTATTTGGGGGAACGGACCTGTTGAATGCCTGCCTGAATTAACCACCAAGGCCATGTGATTTAAAGCTTTAAATTACTTTCTTTGGGGTTGTGTTATGTTCACTACTAGCTGTACCCGCGTTGCTGTGGCTCAGTCTGGTTAAATAATTAAATTAAATGAAAATGAAAATAAATCGAAATCTATGAATATTCAATTTAACAGTGTAATTGGAAACATTGAAAATGCTAAGTGACAACAGCTGTCAAGAAGCATGCTGTACGGCATGGGCATAGTTTAGTATTGCATGTGTTGCTGTTACGCTCAACAGATGGCGCTGACATCGCCGTAAAATATTTACTATAGTGTGCATTGCTTTTACGTCCAATAGATGGCGCGGTTTTTAAAAAGCGCTTGTTTTTACCTGTCACAGGTGTGACAAAGCAATCGGTGAAGAACTTTCGGAGAGTTAAGATTTTGAACAAACGAACATTTAAGTTTTTATTTATATAGATTGTCGCCTTGGAATCCAACATAACTCGCCACAATTGCGGATAAAAGATCCCAGTTGCTTGAAAAACTGGTCGGAAATTGGATTGACAGAATGCGCTTTGTCAGAAGTAGCCGCGGCGGGCATTTGTCCGAAATTGTTTTGAAACATTAATGCCATTGAATGTTGTTTCATAAAAATTGAATAGTTTCCTATAGGTTTAAAAAATATTCTGGTACTGTGGTTCTACAGCTCGTCAGAGAGTCTTGATCTCCTTCAACCTTCGTCTCCATCCGGATCGATTTCCAGCAGACCCTTTCCAGTTTTTGATATTCAGTAGTGGATGCCAGTTTTTCACGTTCAGAATCTCGTCTTGCATTATCCAGTCACCGCATCTTTGATCTACTTCTATTTCTGTTACCCACTGTTTATCCTCCATCATTTTTCTTGATATTCAACTTTCTGGCATTACCGCCACATATCGGGCCCATCTGAGTCGTTGAACTTCACACAGTTTACAATAACAGGATCTTTGTATAACTGCTTGAGTTTACAGTGAGTACTCTTCCTTTAAATATTTTGAATGCTCTCCTCATTCTGAACACTCTTCCTTTAAATACTGCAAGTATTTTTCTATTTTTTTTTGTGAGGCTCCATGTCTCGCAGCTATAAGTGACTACTAGCCGAATATGTGTTTTATATATCTTAACTTTCGTGTTCCTTCGTATAAATTTAGATCTTAGGACACACTGTAAATATTAAATAGTTTTATTCCTTCATAAATGGGTTTTTTCCTGTGATTTTGTTTTTGTCTAGTTTGCTTTCCAGATAAATAAATTCATTCACAATTTCAGTGATTACACAGGCCAATAATTGACGGGGTATTTGGAGCTGATTTCATACGAATTTGATGCCCTGAATTTAAATATGGCATTAATTTTTGCCTAGGCGGTCAAATTTCCAAGATATAACATTTTAGTGAAATATACATTACACTATTTTAAATTAACTTAAATCCATGGATCAAATAAGAAACAACACCGAATTTTTATTATTATATACAAAGATAAAGGAAAAAATTATCGATGAAACCAACTCAGGTCACTGAACACTTCAGAATATTCATTTCCCTGACATTCTTGAATGTACTTTGGAACAGTCTCTTTTTAAACTCCAGCAGTAATCTGCCATCATGTGCATATCCTATCTTCCTTGGTAGCGGTCCTTCATAGTTTTAATATCCTGGTGAAATCTTTCACCTTGTTCCTCACCGTTGCCTTCTAAATTTTGAGGAAAACGGTCCAAATGACTGTACATAGTGCAGCTTAATGCTCGTATTACACCCGAGGGATCTAAAACTGTTAAGCATCTTGTTTACAAGTTCAGCATAGTTTTCAGCTTTGCGTTTGCCCAGAAAAATTCCTACAATTGCAACAAATGAAGTCCAGGCAAATGAAGGCAGGATCGTTAATGAATTATCTTATTTGTGGGCTGTCAAGTATTGCTGCTTTCATTTTTTTCGTACTCAATTGAGGATTTTCTTCCCTATATATGTAAAGCATGATCCATTCTTATCAAGAGCCTTTACAAACTGCTTCATTAGGCCCAGCTTGATATGTAGTGGAGAAAAGATGATTTTCTCTGGTTCCAACTAAGGGGTTGTTAATAACATTCTTTTCCTCAACGTCCATGTTTTCTCTCTTAGGTCACTCTTTTCTAACCCAGTGGTGTGTTTTGTCTCTGCTATCCTAGAGGTACAAAAAGCAAGAATATTTCGTGTGCATTTGGTGGATGTACACCCATACTTGGAACGTATTGAATTGAAAAAAAAATTGATAGATAAGTGAATGTATCTAAAAAATAGAGCAGATAGAGAAAAACTGATTTCATTTTTGGATTTAGTGCCCCAAATAGAGCTAAAATCACTTCTAAAATCCCAGACACCAAAAAAAAAAGTTTCTTGTAGTGTTTGTTGTAGTAGTGTTTCTTGTTATTCAGTACAGATTTTTTTCACACATTTTTATAGTGTATTTACAAAATGGTGCTGCGATACTACTACTCCACTTTCTACTTCCATTTCTTTCTCTTTTTAAAAAATATATTTTCAATGCATTTTCACAAACAAGATGTGTAGTAGTTCACAAAATATGTATTAAAACCCATTAAAAGTGCATGTATTAAAACCTATTTAAAATATAACTAAGTAATCAGGTTCGACTGCTTTCTAAAATCTAACACACTTTTTTTCCAGCTGTTCTCTAGTTAGTCTCTCAACTCTCTCTCCAGGTACTTTCGCGATTTTTTCTTTTGGACCTCAAGGAAAAAAGGGAAGACCCTTTCCCCAGTACATTGCACTTGTTACAGTCTATAAAATTTTCTACATATTAATTATATTTATTTTAAAACAACTGCCATTTTTGTGAATTGCGAGTATTTTCTATTCATATCTCCTATGTATAAATGCTTACATAACGCATTGCCAAAATTGAACATTTTTTGACAGAAAATTTACTTTGTTCTTAGCAAATGGACCTACAGCTTAACGTGGGCTTTGAACCCCGGCCATCAGCATCAGATTAATTACGGCAAAAAAAATGACATACACTGATTTGGTGTTTAGTGGTAAACCTCTTCCAGTATAGCCTTGATTTGTACTTAGTCTCTCCAGAAGATTATCGACTTGCGAGTTGGTGATGCAGAATATCTCTCAGAGGGCATCCGGCCTTACTCAACCTCAAACTGACAAACTTTGGGAAATTACTTGACGAATTTTATACTTCTATCTGTTGAAATACAGTACGTAAGTTTGATCTACAGTTTGCAAGTACAAACCGCAATAAGCGACGCTGCATTTCGATCTCCGAGTCGCCGAATAGAGAAAACCAAAAGTAATTCTACGGAATTCTAAAGCAGCTAATATAGAAGTATGAGTACAGTATGATGAATATAAAAGACAAGAATGGAAATGTAATTACTGAGGAAGATGAAATAATGGAAAGATGGAGATAATATTTTAGAGAACTGACTGAAACGGGAACAAATATACCAGGAGAACACGAAAATCATATAGACGATATTCAAAAAATAGATATGATACAAGTAGAAGAGGTATATGAAGCCACAGAGGAATAAAGGTGGGAAAAACAGCAGAAATGGAAAAATACTTGATAAAAATGATAAATGATAAAATGTATGGGAGGAGGTTGGCTGAGTGAGTGAGTGAGTGAGTGAGTGAGTAAGTGAGTGAGTGAGTGAGTGAGTGAGTTAGTAAGTAAGTAAGTAAGTAAGAGTCGCCGAATTACAGAAGATGTCATCTCCCGGTGAAACCACTTCTCATAAGACCGTCAGGAGAGAACTTTTCAGGCAAAACTTTTTTGCCATACCAAAAAATGAAAATTCAGTATTTTATCGTCCATTTTATGAATTAAAAAAAACATCATAAGTATCTCCGGCTTGATTGAAAATTTATTCTGTTGAGCTTTCGTCGAACTGACTCGACGAACATAGCTTAAAAATCAACATTAATTATTCGTGATTTTCTTATGACATAAAATCGGGTTATTAGATTAATTACGAGAAAAGATTTAATAAATACTTACAGCTGCTCTTCGATGAGAACTTGATAGAAGATCATTGACTCTGACATCAGTTCTCTTGGACATGTCAACCCAAAATTCCTTTCCAAGTTCAGGATCATTATATATCGTACTGTTATAGAAAACGTGCGTATCCTAGAACAAAACAGATACATATTAATTTAGTTGCCAAGAACATTGTATCATAGTTACTGTCTGTTTTTTTCGTATGTAAATCCAAGCTAATTAATACGTTTATTATAAACAATAAATATTACATTGAAATCTACGTTGTTTTTAATATTTGAATAAAGCATTAATATACTGCTGATTTAATTACATCAAACATTGTTGATTTTTATATTAAGCGTCGTCATATAGCGTCACCATCCAAAGAATGATAGTCATATACTTATTTTGTTTATTTTAGTGATATCTTGAATCAGAATTTTGAATATTTGAGGATCCTCTACGAGGGTTTTCATGTGAAACTTGACAAATTATTTGACATGTGCCAACTGCGTCTTGAGAGAGATTGTTCAGCAAAAGGGTCAGATTTGTGCAGGACCAATTCTTAAATTTTGTACAGTGATCATGCGTAGCCCTACACATCTATTCTTGTACGTGAATGTTTAACAAAAAATCAACTATTTTCATCGACTAAGCACCGTATTCGCCAAACATGGCTCAGTGTGACTTTTTATTCCCCAAACTCAAATTACTACTTCATGGATGACGTTTTTGGTCGATTGAAACCATAAAACAACATTTATTGAAGGAGCTTCATCTACTGTGGATCCTCTGATCGATATTAACAATTGTATATAGTCATCCTTCTCCACTAGCAAACATACAATTGCTTTAACTAAGGCTTTCGATATGATGTGGAGATTATCAATTGTGTTTTGTTTACATCAGTGGGGTATAAGGCAATGTTCTTTACTATATCAACAATTTCCTCTCTGATCGTTCCTTTGAATATATGTTTATCATCTGCATTTTATTTTGGGAATGGTTGCTCGCAGGTTCGCTTACTCCAACGTTGCTTAATATTACCATCAATTCCATCTCTATCAGACCGTTTGCTGATATTTTAATCTGCTGCTATATGTGCTAAATCATCTGTGGTTCACTATTGCATTAAAATATTTTGTTTTAAACGTTATTCCTTTTCGCTGCTTGATACTTCTATATTTTTGTTAGACCTTTCATCTTCCTCTTTGTGATAATCGATTGCGTTCAATTTCATTTCGCTCTTTGCGTTTCTCTGCAGTTCGATTAGATCGAAAATTCGTTTAGTTTTTGCCCCGTCTTATTGGCGGCATTGCAATACGATTAAATTGTGCGATTTCGACACAGTGTGCCATGCGAAGAATGAATTCCACTGAACATGGACAGTTGATTCACTTTGTTGTTACTGTATAATCGTTTGTCATTTCAAAACTTACCGTATTTCGTAGGTAAATCTGTAAATTTGTTTGAGATAAAACGACGCAACGTAATTCATTTCATGACACGATTGCGATGAATTTAAATAGAATCACAATTCAACTGAAAATACACAACTGAATCAATTTTTCGTCATTATGTAACGATTGGCTTGATTCACAATTTGACAATAGCTGTCAAACGACATATGCGCACGTAGCTAAATAAATTGGAATGTAAATAAAATAATCACAGATCGCGAAACAACACAAAAGTTAAAACAAATGTAATTTTATTTTAATTTAGGCTGGAATGCGTTTTTCCAAATTTTTCTCCAGATCTTCCGGATTTTTTTCAATTGAGTTATTTCCATTCTGGGAGGAGCATAACGAACAAAACAAAAAAAGAATCAACCAAATATGTGGTTCCTAACGTCAGTTATGATCGAGAGTGCATACAAAAATTATGATTATTGCAGTTTTCTTCGAATTTTCTGACTTTCCTTTGTAATTGTCTCGATTTTTTTTCTGAAAACTTTTCCAAGACCAAAGCGAACAAAACAAAAAAATAATTACGCAAATCCATCCTTTGAATCGTGAGTTATGGTCTTGAGTTCATACAAAAAATCCCATAGAAAAAATCACTTTCAGTTTTTCCAGAATTTTCCAATTTTCCAGACAACTTTTCCCAATTTTTCTTTCCCTAAAAACCATATTCGGACTATTACGACCAACAAAAAAAAAATAGCCAAATCAGTCCAGCCGTTCTCGAGTGATGCGCTTACCAACGAACAGCATTTCATTTTTATTTATATAGATGGCAATACTGCGCTAGTAATACCTCATTTCAAAGATGTTTCAAATATATATTCTAACGTTGTTTTTACTTTGACATATGACATTTGATTTTTGAAAAAATCGATTAAATTTAATATCATCAAACTTTTTAAATAGGGTCTCCCTGTAAAAGGTAAATATCAGTTATTTGCTGATAGAAGTCCTACAAAAAGTCACCGTTTTTGTATATTCGATTTTATTTTGTATTTACATATAAAAATTTGGTTTAGTTTGCCACCTTCGAATAAAATGACAGGTACTTTAGAAGAAAAAGTTAATACGATTCTAAGTATTGGAGAGACTGGAAGAAATCTACATGCAGCTGAAAGAATCTTCGATGAGATATATGCCGATTGCCCTGTCTCAAGAGCGTACTTACGTACTTATTCATGATACAAAAAAAAATGGTCGCCCAGGAATTTCAGACAACCAACAAATAGATATTGTTGCTGAAACCGTCGTAAATACATGTACATTTCAAACTGCAGTTGACTGTTGAGTATCCGCAAAAACTGTTTTTTAAAAAAACAAAAATGTCACCCATATAAATTGCGAATGACTCACCAGCTCACAGAAGATGATCTCGATCGCAGACTTGAATTTTTTAAAGTGCTATCTGAAAGAATAGCCCAAGAACCTGAATATTCAAAAACAATTTTTTTTGCGATGAATCCTTCTATTATCTGAATATCAATGTGAATACATAGAATATAACGTACTGGAATGACTCGAATCCTCATTTCTTTCGTGAGAACCATACACAATTTCCGGGAAAAGTCAACGTGTGGGCAGGGATCTTGGGAAATCACATAGTTGGACCTATTTTTTTTTTATAGAAATTTAACTGGAGAGGTTTATTTGGACCAATTGCAGAATGCTATTGAACTGCTAATTTTAGAGATTCTATAAGAAAATCCTTATGAATGTCGAGATCTGGAAGTGACTTTTCAACAGGATGGTGCTCCTCCACATTATTATGGTGCAGTAAGAGTTTATCTGAATGGACAGTATCTCAATAGATGGACTGGACGTCAGGGTACAATAGAGAGGCATGCTCGATCTCCAGATCTAACGCCTTTAGATTTTTTTTATGGTGGTACTCAAAATCTAAAGGTATACGTTACGCAACCCTTTAACATAGAGGTTTTGAAACAGAGAATTATGGAACAATGTAGGTTAATTTCTGCGGATAAACTAATTTCTGCGGTTTTATAACAGGATGTTGTTCTGTCAGCAGGAAGGAGGTGTCCATTTTGAGTATTTATTTTAATCTTTACAGAACATTCTTGAAATACATCTGGTATATTACATTTTACTTTCATCATTTTCATAGTTTGGAATAAAACTTATTGTTTTTCATTAAATTAGTATTTTATTTCTAAATGTAAGCTCAAAATAACTTCGAATACACATTTCTATCAGAAAAAAACTAATATTTATCTTTTACAGTCCATGTTTAAAAAGTTTGATGACGTGTTAATATTAAATATATTTAATATTATTAAATTTTTTTATTTTTTTCAAAAATCAAACGATATATCAATAAAAACAACGATTGAATAAATATTTGAAACAGCTTTGAAATAAGTTATTACTAGCGCACTGTTACCATTTAAAAATAATTATCAAAATGACAATTATTCACATATCTTTGACAATTATGTTATATCACTGCCTATTAACTAAAACTTTTTTTTTACGCTTTAAATTATGCATACCAACTTTCGTTGTTTTTTGTTTTTCAGTTCAAGAGTTAGGGGGGGGGGGGGGGGGGGTTATGGAAAGGACGGGCACTGTATGTGTTTGAATCCTGAGCCATGTGGGAAGCCCTTGTAATGAGACTGCTGATTGTCTGGCCAGTGGGCCAGAGGAGTGGTACTTTGTGGAACTAAAATAATTTCTATATAGCAATTTCCTATTATAGGAATTTGAGCGTGAGTCCAGCAATCCCACCCCGGAAAACAATTGGAGCTACGAAACCTGATGCGAGGTGTGTAAATAGAGCAATGAGACTGATTATTAATATAGTTTTTTATTCAACTGAAATTAAAATTCTATTTGTGAAATCACACAGCTCTGAAGACGATCGATCTACTCTTTATAGCAGTATTGGAATTCAGATACTGGAATCGCCTTCAACTGCTCGGTCAATGTGAAAAGATCGTAAGGGGGGTTCCTTTAAGGTGAATTTTCAAGTTTGGGAAAAGCAAGAAGTTTGTTGAATAAGGGGCTGTGAATTTACAGTGATGATTTTACTTGAAAGAACTCGTAAATTGAAATCGCTGTGTGGAAAAGCGCATTGATATCACACGAACGGTCCTTTTTTGAAATATTTCAATGATATCTTGGTAAAAATGCTGGTTTACCGTTTACATCCTTTATAGATTATCCAAAAAGCAAATCACCATGCCTTTGACCTTTGATTTGCTTATTCTGGCCATGGTGAAGTTGTAATGTTCCTGATTCTTTTCCGGGTCATATTCAAAAATCCGGTACTCGACACCAATAACTCGTTCTAGAAAAGGTTTTTCGGAACCGTTTTCGCGCATATTTTCTTCGTACCCAATTCATTCGCCATGTGCAGAAAACGATTGTTAATTGATCATGGTCGCCTTTCCTCAAGGATATTCCTTCAAGGTTGGTTTGTACAATGAAATGTATATTATACAGGCCAACAGTTGTTTAATCATACTTTTCACTTTTCTAAATTTCAATCACTTTTTTAAATTTCTCGACACACTTTTCGCTAACCATGTTAGCATCATCAGGAGATGATTTAATCTTAGGAGATTGTGCGTCGAGAAATTTAAAAAAGTGATTTGGTGTTTAGTGGTAAATCTCTTCGAGTTTAGTGTTTCAAACCGAAGGTTCCAATAGAAAAATTAAATCCATGGATCAAATAAAAAAACCAAACACAGATTTTTAAAAAATTATATTATATATAAAAATAGAGGGAAAAACTCTCGATGAAACCAACTAGTCACTAAACACTTCAGAAGTTTCTCTTCCGTGACATTCTTGAAGGTTTTTTGGAACAGTCCCTTTTTAAATTTCAGCAGTAATCTGCCATCATATGCGTATCCCATCTTCCTGGTAGCGGTCCTCCATAGTTTTAATATCCTGGTGAAATATTTCACCTTGTTCCTCACTGGTGTCTCCTAAATTTTGAGGAAAGCGGTCTCAGTGACTGTGTAAATAGTTCACCTTAATGCTTATGATATACCCAAGGATCTGGAACTGATAAGTATCTTGTTTACCAGTTCAACATAGTTTTCAGTTTTGCGCTTGGCCAGAAAATTTCAGATAATTGCAATAAATTAAGTCTTTCGCAGGCTTTTCGCTCAGCCTCATTTATCGAATTTACGAAGGCAGGATTCATAATGAGTTGTCTTATTTATGAACCGAGGCATTTTTTTCCCTATACATGCAAAGCATGACCCATTTTTATCAAGAGCCTTTACAAACTGCTTCATTAGGCCCAGCTTGATATGCAGTGGAGGAAAGATGATTTTCTCTCGCCTGAGTAAGGGGTCGTTACTGACATTATTTTCCCCAACGTCCGAGTTTTCTCTCTTAGGCCACTCTTTTCTAACCCAGTAATGTTCTATCAGTGTCTCTACTATCCCAGAGCCAGAAAAAGCAAGGGTATTTGGTGGGTGCACACTCATACTTAAATGTATTAAATTGAAAAAAACATTGATAGATAAGTGGATGTATCTAAAAAAGTAGAACAGATAGAGAAAGATTGATTTCATATTTAGATTTAGCGCCACAAATATAGCTATAATCAGCTTAAAATCCTAGGCACCAAAAAAAAATTCTTATAGGCCTGTGTTATAGTGATATGCTAGATATGTTTTTAATGACCAAACGTCCTATTTTTGTTGCTTTTTCCTTAACCTTTATTATAGTCATTTTTAAATTCTGTTGTCTCTGTTTATTGGATTTATTTTAATTTGAAATTTTATCTATGCTAGTATGCTAATCTCGAAGAAATTTACCGCTAAACGCCAAATTAATTTTTTAAACGTTTTGATGCGCGCTTCGCAGATTGAATCATCTTCTGATAATGCTAACGTGGTTAACAAAACGCCCCTTGAGAAGTTTAAAAAAATGATTTGGTGCTTAGTAGTAAATATGGTTTTAGTTTACTGTTTTTCACCGAAGTTTCCAATAGAATGATTGATATACTAATATGATCAAAAAGTTAGGTGAATTTTGTCTTCAAAATTCGCGCGCCTTTACGAATCAATACAACCATTTGTTTCTTAAGTTGGTATGATTATCCTTAGCATACTGGAATGTAGAATCTAGTAGAAGAAGAATGTAGAATCTGTAGAATCTAGTGGAATATGGTTGCATCACGCTCCACGTCGGTTATTCATAACCGGCTTCAAAAGCAACTAAATGTTGCGGTTGAATGGCTTAAATTCTGGCGCCTGTAAGTCAATCCTAAAAAGACTCAGGCGATCATCTCCAGAAATCGATGTCCAAGTGAAACCAGACTGCTGGTTGATTAAGTGACCAATCCCATGGTTACAAAAAGCAACTTATTTAGGTCTCCATTTCGACCGCTCACTTCAATGGTCAAGTCAAATCCGGCTCACAATGTTCGGAATAACCAAATGAGGCGATAATCGGTGTTCCCCCGATTTCTCAATTTTTCTCCAAAATGTATGCGAAGTTGTACAACAAACTTCGTTCAGTGGAAAATCGCTAATCCGGAACAATTTTGCCCGGATTTACCTGGGTAAAATAACCGAAATACCATCTTCCGTGCTCAGGCAGCAAGCAGAAAGAAATCGAATTTTCGGTCCCCGACTTGCATAACACCGTTTCGACGACTTCATGTCGCAAACTCTGGCCGATGCGGCCGAAAGATCGTTTTCGATCCATCGGACCGCCATTGACAAAAAATTCCATCTTTTCCGATGGAGAAAAATAAAAATTTTATTTTCTTTTTCTTTTCATTATTCATTTCGCCAGGACTTCAAAATTTGAAGACTATCCTTGTCTTTCTTAACCCAAAATTAAGAGCTAAATCTTACTTGGCAACCTCCTGGGTCAGATAGAGACTCCCAAAAATGTAAAGTGCCCCTTCAGGGAAAATCTAAATAGAAACAAGTAAAGTCCTGCTCCTTCGATTGAAAAAACCACTTCGTGGACGTCGTTTTGTGTCCACCAAAGCAATTCAAGGAAGCTCGCTGGCCGCTATGAAGGAGATACCAGAAGTCGAGTATAAACACTGAATCGAAGACTGGAAAAAACGTTGGAATAAACATGCTGAGAGCGGATTACTGAGGCAAAATAAATTTGGATGTATAAACAAATACTTTGTATTTTATTTAAAAATACACTTTACTTTTTGATCATACTAGTACATATTTTATGTGACTTATTGTTTGATCGTTTGTAACAAGTGTTTTTTACATTTATATTGCTTGTGTCACTAAATACCGCCTAGTGCGTTGTTGCAACCTGAATTAATAAATCAAATCAAATCTTATGAACCATGACATCATTATGTTCGTTGGCAGGTAAGAATAAAAAAATTGTTTTGGAAAAAGAAAAATATCAATTGACGTCACTTGTTTGGCTTCGTCCTGAATAATCTGAATAAAACTGTACTATCGCAAAACAGATGTCTTTTTTTGTCATGCACATTGTTAATAGTCAATATAGTTATCAATGTTTAGTAATTTTAATAATTAGCTTAATAATTTAACAGGTCAACACATTTTTTGAGTAACATTGATGAAAATAGGTGTACATGAAGTATTTGTAGTTCTTAATCCGAAAATGATAAGCTAATTACTGTAACACGTACAGTTGTTACAGGATGTCGGTGGTGAGAAAAAAAGGAGACGACGTATTTTTACAATCTAATATTTATTTAATATAAACATGTAAAACGTGTTAAATCTATGCAACGCCATTACTGAGGATTATGTGAATAAAAAATATATTACATTAGATTTCATACAGCGGCAAAAACTTTCGCTTTTTCCTTTTGCGTTCTGTAGCATCATCTCTTTTTAAAAACTAGCGGTAGTCGCCCGACATAGATGGGTTCCAGCGTCCATGGTATCTTGCTGGCGTCCCTGGTATTGGTCCTGGTGAAACCTCTCTCCTTGTTCGTCGCTTACTGCCCCCAAATTTTCGGGAAGAAAATCCAAATGGGAGTGTAAAAAATGCATTTTAAGGACATGCCACACCCTAGTAATTCACAGGCTTTCAAAAGTTCATCTTTGAGGTTTTTATAATTGTTACCCAGAAATCCTTTCACTACACTTACAAAACACTTCTAAGCTGCCAATTCATTTTCATTTAATTTTGCTTGAAAACGGAAATCACCTAGAAGCTTCGTTATTTGAGATGATTCTAATATAGATTCTAAATAGATTTGAGGTGATTCTAATAAATATGCCTTCTTTTAATTTTGCATCACTTAAATGTGTGAGAATGTAAAATCGTTTTACGAAACTATAGTCACACAAAGTATAAAATTGTTTTATTCCTTTTTAAAACATGAACTATCATAAAGTAACGGACAAATCAATCAAAAATTTGATTAAATATTTCTTTCAGGTACTTGAAACCATTATCGTCTTTGTTCATGGCTTTGACAAAGTTTCAAAACAAAGGGGGCATATTTTATGTTTGAAGTACCAGGTTCGAAAAAGTTATATGAGGTCAATTTTTCTTACTGTAATATTCTTTTGTTGCATGCCTTACTGTCCCATACACACAAAAAACAGCAATACTTTATAAAACCCCTTTGAATTCCTAGTAATATACCTATCACTTTAAATCCCCACAAATATCCATCCCATTGTTCATATTTAACGCGATTTAGTATGGTTGCGAAGTTTCTTTCATAGTCACTGAATGGGGGAGTAGTCCGATGGAACAATAGATCAGTAGTTTATAGTCCGTCAAATAATTGAGAAAACAACATAATTTCAGATAGGTGTAAGAGCACGACTAAAGAGCAGTTAGTACACCAGGCCATAGAGGTCTTACCAAAAAACTATTGAAGATTCCATAAAAAAGGAATGAACATTGAACATTAGCTGTCAACGTAACTACCGTCAAATCGCGTCATTGGTGTAATTTCCTTGTTAATATCTGACAAAGATTTTCAACTCACAACAATACAAGTTTTATACAACATCATAGTTTATAACAACGTTGAACATGTCGAATTTTGTGCCTGAAAACTACGATTTGCGGACAGCATTGATTTTTTGTTACCATTTTAAGAAAACTGCTGTAGGATCGCATCGAATACTTGTCAAAGCTTAAGGTGAGCATGTTCTTGGTAAATCACAGTATTTTGAGCGGTGTAAAATTTTCAAAAGTAGTGATTTTGACGTGAGAAACGAAGAACGTCGAAGGCCACCGAAAAAGTTTGAAGACAGCGAATTACAAGCATTGTTGGACGAGGATGACGCTCAAACGCAACAAGAACTCACGGATCAATTAAATGTGACACGAGTGGCCGTCTCTCTATGTTCGAAAGCCATGGGAAAGATCCAGAAGATGGGAAAATGGGTTCCACATGAACTGAATGAAAGACAGCAGGAAAACCGAAAAACCACTTCCGATATGCTGCTCGCCAGGTACAAAAGAAAATCATTTCGCCATCGAATTGTGAATGGCGATGAAATGTGGATATATTTTGAGAATCCTAAGCGTAAAATATCTTGGGTAACTTCAGGTGAACCATTGACAGCGACTGCAAAGCTAAATCGCTATGGACGGAAGACAATGCTTTGTGTTTGATGGGATCAGAAGGGTGTAATCTATTATTCGCTGCTAAAATCTGGCGAAACCATTAATACTGAACGCTATCGATAACAAATGATCGATTTGAATCTAGCTTTGTGTGAAAAACCACCAGAATATCAAAAAAAGGCAACACGAAGTATATTTTGCTTCATGATAATACACCATCACACTGCAAAACTGGTCAAGGAAACGATTGAGGTGATTTCGCAAGCGGCTTATTCCCCGGACTTGGCTTCGTCCGATTACTAATTATTTGCATCGATGGGACATGCACTTGCTGAGCAGCGCTTCACTTCTTACGAAAATGGCTCGATGACTGGTTTGCCTCAAAAGAGCAACAGTTTTTTTGGCGGGAAAAATATATAGCTTGCGAAGGGCAATACTTCGAATAAAATATTTTTTATCATTTTTATACAATAAACGTGTATTTTCTATACAAAAAATCCGGTTTCATAGTTACAACTTGGTATGGCATGCCATAGGGGCGTTTTACTCTATATCTTTATATATCTGTTTATTTATAACTTTACCTTTTTTTCTTAATATTCTATATACTTTGGCAAAATCTGCTTAAGATGAACCGTCAAACAACCTCAAATTATTCTTGAACCTCTCCTCTGATGTTTAACTGTAAATAGAAGCCCTGATTCGAGCAGTCGTTCTCCCGCCGATTCTTCCCCTTGAATTGAAAATTTCGAATGTGGGTTCATCGATCCACAGCATCTTTTTTCACTCTTCTAATATCCTATATTTGTGCTTTATTGCCCACGTTAATCGTTTAATCGTATTCTCTTTGCGCAACAATGGTTTTCGTACCACTATTCTCTCGTACAATCCAGCTTCGTTTAAGTGTCTTTCAACTATTGTTACGCTAATTGGTTTAGTACGAGTAATTTTAACTTCGGCCGTAATTTGTGGTGCCGTTGTTATTTTATTTTTCTTACGATTACACAATTCTCTCTAGAGTTCTAATTTTTGGTAGTTGAAAATTTGTTATATTTGATAAACTACCACTTTCTTCATATTTTTTATATATTTGCATATTTTTTATATATTTTTGCTTCATATTGGAGTCTATTAGGTTACAACTTAATTAAGGTAAATTGGCAATTGCTCTGTTATTTTTATCAGCAGCTGTTTTTTTTAGACATTATATAAAATTTACACTTCATATTGCAATATTGCCCATGTACTTCGGTAAAAATGGCTTGATAATGCATAAGTCAGGGGTTCCCAAACTTTTTCAGTTCGCGGCGCACTTACCAAGGTAAAGGTAAAGTGTTAGGATTAGAGGTGCATCAGCAACTAGGCTATTTAGCGACTGGACCTACAGCTTAATGTGGGTTCCGAACCACGGCCATCAGCTTCCGACAAACCCAGGCCAGCGCCCCCCTCGGGCTATAAATACTTGGTTATGTGCCTACCCATAAGTCTATCAGTAAACCTACCGACTGGCGAGTGACCAACGTAGAACACTTCTCAGAAGGCATCCGGCCTTACCCAGCCTTTAACAGGCGTGACTGAGGGGTAATTCGTTGTCGGATTTTACACTCTTGCCTAGAAACAATAACAAACATTTAGGAAGTAAACAGACAGAAGAAAGAAAGAAAAACAACCATCTGAGCGCTGGAATCGAACCAACTACCGCTTCTATGCGGTTTCAGCACAGCAGTGGCAGGCCGCTGCTTTTACCATCCGCACCAACGCGACCGGTACGTACACTTACAGTTTTAGTATTTTGTTACGGCGCCCTAATCAAAATATGTGTTCAATGACACTAACCAGGCACATAAATTAAGCAACTCTGAAGCTTCTGTAGGTATTTATTAGAATTGACAGACAAGGATATAAATTGACAGAAAATTATGAAAACAGCAACAAATGGTGAAAATCTTCAATGGCAAGTTAGTCAATGCGTCGTGTGGGTTTGCTAATCTAGAGTTCAATGAGACTCTCTTTTTCTTGCTAAGTGAATTCTGGTGGAGCTTGAACACGGATACGATCTTGGATCCATGCGAATTTTCCGCAAAGAACTTTGCAAATCATTCAGAGAGCTTTGAAAGGAGCTCTGTAAAAAGGGATAAGTCTTGTGAAACAATGAACTCATTAGAGGCGGCGTATTTATGCAATTCAAGGAAACAATCTTGATCACCATCATTATTAACTTTTCTTATCCACAACTGCAGCTTTTTTCCTAAACACCGCAATCCTCTCCAAAAATTTCAAGATCTGCATGTTAGTTGCCTTGCAGAGATAGATTTAAGGCATTCAGTTTTTCAAATATATCGCACAAATATGCTAGTTTCAGCAAAAAGTCCGATTCGGAAAAGTACCTGGAGTTTTAATGACCTTCCTCTTGCAGAAAAGTGTGAATTTCTTATCGTACCTCGGTGCTTTGCTGCGAATAAGTGCCGGTAACCCTCGATAGCGACCAGACATTGATCGAGCACCATCAGTACATACACCGATGCACTTTTCCCAATCCAAATCATTTTCTGTTATAAATTTGTCAAGCATCTCAAACAAGTCTTGGCCTTTGCGCATTCAACGATAATTTTGTAGAACAGAAGGTCTTCAACGACAATACTCTAATCCAGAAAGCGTACATAGCAAATAAGATGTGCCTCTTTATTACTGTCATTAGCCTCATCAAGTTGCAGTCCAAGTTCATTGCCTTTCATTTTCTCCATTAATTGATCATTGAGATACTCAGCTATATGATGGATTTTTCGACTAATGGTGTTGTTAGACAAAGGTATCTTTGAAATTAGTTTTCCCGCTGATTCTTCCACCATAATATTAACCATGTCAAGAGTAGCCGGTAGAATAAGCTCTTCTGCGATGGTGTGAGGATTTTTGCATTTTGCCACTCTATATGCCACCTTGAAAGATGCTAGCAGTGCGTTGTTAGGTACTGAGGGTTGTCGAGGGAACACAGTTTTTTGTTTTTGAAAGTTTTACAACTTCCTACTAAAAAATTCGCGAGATTTTTTAACCATGGTAGGGTGAATGGTCTCGAGATGTCGCTTTAGCTTACTTGGAAGCATACTTTCGGGCGCTAGAATTTTCAAACAGAGTACATACTGCGGTCTTTCTTCATTATTTACTTCTACTGAAGTAAAGCCAAAATTCAAATAACTAGCGTCGTATTTACAATATTTCCGGTTTTTTTACACCCCCGGCACTTGTCCATAAGCTTATTCACTTTCACTTAAACTGCCAACTTGGTTATTTAATAAAAATCTTTCTATTTTCTAACCGACTTTTTACGAAAATACTAAGCGACACAATCAAAACAAAGCAAAAAAGCAAAACCTGTTCTCGCATGCATGTGTTTCGTAATGAATCTAACTAAAATGACGATCGCGGACAGGCCGAGCGCGGGCACTACGGGCGAAGCCGATACCCCTCGGCATCGGTGTGTATGAGCGGGAATACCTACCCGTGAACGCAGCGAGGGAGGCATGCTGATCGCGCGATTCGAATTTATTAGTTTGTAACGCGAATATAAGTAATTTTAGTTTCCAGAGAAGAGAAACAGGAGCTCCACGCGGCGCACCCTTAAAGAACCCCTGGCATAAGTAGAATGAAAGCTAAAATGTGTGAGAAAAAACAGAAATAATATCTGTTTCACTCACTCGTAATTGTTCCACGCACTGGTCATTTTGACATTTCTTAATAAGTAAAAAAAACTGAGCGCTGAGACTTATTCAAAAAGTCAACCCTCCGGCAAAAAAATTTAAACCACGATTTCCCGATATCAAATAAATGTGGTGACACTCCTACCACTAAAATTGAAATTATCGCATGATAACGACAATATTGCCAGACATCATGACGCCAATGACTCCATGTTAAGGTAGTTCCAGCGTGGTATAGTATAATCAGAACATTTACTATTGTCAGAAATGCGAAGCCGCGGCAACCAGATATTTACGCATACTAACAAATATTTTTGGTTATGATGATCTGGCCACGTTGCTCTGGGCACACACACACACACACACACGCACAATATATATATATATATATATATATATATATATATATATATATATATATATATATATATATATATATATATATATATATATATGAGCATTTTGTTTGTTGATGACTGGAGACGAGCCCCACCCATCCCTTCAACTGGAGGGCATATATTTCGTCTCTTGATGTTTAGACTCTTTAGGGTACCTACACATGTTGTACTACTGTTGAGTGTCAAGTGAGTGCTGTTGAGTGTAGTGCTGTAGAGTTATTAGAACATAAAATAATTTAAAATGTTTTAAATGTAAACAAGTTTTATGCTTAGAAAATTCAGAAAAAGAAAAAATTTTGGGCCACAATTCCAAACTGTGGGTTAGATATAAAAATTGCTCTTATTTTACTCAAGTCAACATGAAGGAGATAAAAAAATCACAGCTTTCTGATGTAAATTTTAAAGCTGTAAGTTTGTATTAATATAAATTTCTCTTTCCTCTAATCTCTTAACTAACTAACTTTACTCTAATCTTTCTTTACTCTACACTATTCGAGACAGTTGTACGCACAGCGTTGCCAGATCACTGTTAACCATAAAAATAACGCGTTGACATTGTAAAATTACTAATTTTTTAAATTGTCATATCTCGTAAACAAAACGGCAAAGTGCTACTTATTTTTAGTTTATTACAAAAACATTTCGGTTTGCTCTCCCATTTTTGTTTTTTAATTCTGTCGAGAGATGTTTTTAATACAACAGAAAATAGTTGGGTGCACAGGAAATTTAACATGCTTTAAATGGGGAGTAACCCTGAAAATTGCAAACTTTGTTATTACATATCTCGCGTTCTAAACGGTCAAAAAATCTTAAACTTCAAGTATTAGTAAACGTTAATCTTAATCTGTGACAAAAAAATGGGCAAAATCTGTCGAAAAGGGGTTTCACGTTGGGACTATCTTAAGCAAATCCTTTGAACTTTCCAAAAACTTAGAACAGGAAATTTTGAGAAACGAACTAGAATTATTCGTATTGTGCATTGTGCATGTGCACTGTATCAGACATGATAAAAGCAGTTCAGTAAACTACTCATGAACTATGAAATGTAAACGAGCAAAGTCCTCATAACTACGCAAAATATAGTGTGCCCAAACGAAAAGTTCTGTCCAGCTTCCGCTAGTTCCGCTTCAGCTTATTCGCTAGTAAGTAAACAGATTTATTAAATGTTTACAACAAATAAATTTGTATTATTTAATTTTGATATAAAATTAATGACATTAATTATATCTTAGTCGTTATTAACTAGATATCATTAAATAAATAATTGTAAATTCTACTTAAGTTACAAAATTTTTTATATTTCAGAAAAAATGACGTTTGTGCGTCTTAAAATGTTGACTATATCGAGTTAATGAATTTATTATCGAGAATATCTCCATAAATATGAATTTTATGAATTGCTCCCATAGCTTTTTCTCAAATCCGTGTACTTTAAGAGATACTTACAAAAAACTACGATTTTATCAAAAAATGAAAATAGATCGTCTTGAGGCACGTGTTATTTTTGTAAAAAAAAATCCCCCGTATTTTTTCATTAAATGGAAGGTTTTTTGGGAAAAAACCGTCGGAAATAATATATATATATATATATATATATATATATATATATATATATATATATATATATATATATATATATATATATATATATATATATGTATGTGCATATTCTCGGTGCCCCAAAATTTGTGGGCAATCTCCCGCATTCCGTTAAAACATAAAAATAATATGACAAGTTCTTATACATTTTTTTTCCGACAAATAAGATTTCTCCATTGTTTATTGGATTGGCATGGACTAACGTTTTTAAATAGCCCCACAAAAAATCTAATGGATTTAGGTCAGGCGATCGAGGAGGTCAAGCCACTGGTCCTCCTAAACTAGACTAAAATGTGGAGGGGCCCCATCATGCATGAACCGCATATCACGTCGTATTGCTAGAGGTAGATCTTCTAACAGTTCTGGTAAATTGTTTTGATACCAAATAAAGTTCTCCAGTTAACCTTATTGGTAATACAAATGGTAATGACAACCATCAACGTCGACTGCTAAACCGAATCGCTTTGGAAAAAAGACAATGCTGTGCATTTGGTGGGATCAGTTTAGTGGTACACGACAATGGGTCGTGTACCACTAAATGACCTTCTGAAACCAGGTAAAATAGTTAATACCGTTCACTACAGTCAACAAATGATCAATTTGAACCATGCATTGATCGAAAAGGAAAAGTGATTTTGCAGCAGGACAACGTCCCATCATACATAACAAAAACGGTCAGACACCATTTCTGTACTTGCCTGGAAACTCTTGCCCCACCGTTCTCACCAGACTTGGCCCCTTCCTACTACCACTTGTTTTCATCAATGTCTCACGCAGTTCCCATGAAACACTTCAACAATTACGAAGATGTCGTTAAATGGGAGCTAACTAAGGGTTTACTGTTTTCAGTGCATTTTTTTAAGGTTCTTCATTGGCAGATGAAAAATTTAACCATATCCAGCTCGAAATAAGTCTTTACTTATTATTATTAACTTATTTTTCAGTCTTTTTGTTATAATTTTAACTTTACCGACTCATAAGCCTGCTCTCACATTTAAATATACTGATGGACAAATATTTAAGGACGGCAGTGAATCTAATACAAAGATTCGCTCTCGCTTCCCCTCAGAACGACCCTGCTCTAAAATAAAACAAATTATCTAGTCAGATTTGTCCAGACTTGATGATTAACCGCAGACAAATCTAAATTATTTAATAAATTTTATAACAAAGTTCCTGGCAAACAAAGCGACTATAATTTTACTCTAATTATTTAAAGATGAGGACTTTATATGGTGATTAGTCAATGCAATAATGTTTTTTTCTTTTTGATTCCAAAATTCTTCAATATGAGTATTTTAGATATATTTTTTAAATTTGTTGTATTTTTTTTTTAAAACTTGAGGTTTGTTTGAACCTCGAAGTAAAATATTTATGTATGGATTGATTAATTGGCTCAATAATAATGCAAGCTTAAACCAAATAGACAGTGCCAAGGCATTTGACGGGAGGCTAAATACTCTGTGCTGTTTAGTTTTCATCTTGAATAATCACAGAAACAAATGAGAGGTTGAACAAAGTATAGATGTATAAAGCACAAAAAGTTTTAAGTTTATAGAGATATTTTCAAAAGAAAGAGAAACGCAAATGGTTTATATAAATAATTATTTAGTCTATTATATAATTTCCATTATTATTTGCAACGTAGTGGTAGGATCCTTAATGCTTTTTTTGTCAAAAATATCAACAGGTATTTTTCAGCTCTTCTTCCATTTTAAAAGATTTTCCATTTTAGTCGTTTTGGAGGGAGCGGAATAAATGTTAGTTCGAGGGTGCGATATCCGTGTAGTAAGATGGACGAGACAAATCATCCCAGATGCAGCTTTTAGCAGTTTTTGCTGGGTCCTGGATTGGCGCTTCGTGTCGGGATTATAAGTAAAAAACACGATTCGTGACATGTTATTATCCTTTGTAATAAGAATGCTTGTTGTTCAAACGTGACAATTTTACGCCCCATTTTGGCACACACTTTTTGCATGTTAGAACTGTCATGTAAAATTTGCCGTACACATTCTACGTCAATTCCTACAGTTTCAGCAATCGCACGAATACGTAACCGACGGTCCGATCGAACCAGATTACCTATTTTTTTGACATTGTCATCCGTTTATGACGTGGAAGGGCGACCCGGGCGTGGATCATCTTCTCGGCTATATTGAAAACGCTTAAACCATTCAAAAAACGTGTACGCGATAAACATTCATTGCCACGCACATCATTCAATAAATTATAAGTTTCAGTGGCGGTTTTTCCAAGTTTCAAGTGAAATTTCATAACAATTCGTTGCTCTGTTGTTACACTTAACATTTTTCCGGTGAAACAAAAAAAAACAATTTTAAAGCTAGATCCACATCAATAAAAATATGTGGAGTGCGTGCCGCACAGCAAGCACACGAGCTATCTGTTGTCCGCCAGATAATTCAAACAAATTGTTCCAGTAAATTCAACACGCATGGTACTGCATTCGAAAGAGAAGACTTCACGCGAAACAACTGTTGGTCGCTGGCATTTGGCGCAGGCGTACTTCTTCTGTAGCAGCGTCAGTCTCATTATTTAATAGCCACACCTCGTATAGTGTGAGATGCATATACATACAATTTCAAAACAATTCTAAATTATATTGGTTTGGTTGCATATACTCAAGAGTTTATTTCCAAAGACGACTTCTTTAAACGTTTTCAAGTGGTATTCTCAAAGACCAATTGTAGCAGGTATTAGAATTTGTAGTCTTGCTAACTCTTTCAGTTTTGATCTTAGAGCTTTTATCTTATTATTAGATTGTGATATTTAATTTTTAATTCTATATATTTTTTTCGGTATAATCTTTTAGTATTAGTTAGTTTTTTCTTCCTAATATTCATTGTTCTAAAGCAGGGGTCTCCAAACTTTCCAGCCTTAGAGCCGTACTGATTACTTCAGTAAGTTCCAAGGGCCAAAACAGTTTAAATTTTCCTGTGATTATCTATAATGTCTAAACTAGTCGCCAAGTACGCACCCTAAACGAGCATACGCTTGCTAAGTTCGCTAGTCGCGTGCCGGATTGATGACACTGGCGGGCCGGATTTGGTCCGCGGGCCTTACTTTACAGACCTTTGTTCTAAAGGGTTTTTCAAATCGAGCGATTTTTAATTCTTGAATAAAACACAGAATTTGCGTTCATTTCAAAAAACTTTTTATTGATAATTGAAGCATGGTGTATGACATTTAAATACGAAAGGCAATATCTGCCTAATGAGCACCTCTTGCAGATCCATAGACGTCCACTCTTCTGTCAAAATTTTGGATGACATTTTGGCATAACCGTGGCTCTATCTCACCAATTACTCAATTAATTTCATCCTTTAGTTCAGGAATTGATTGTGGATTGTTCTTATAGACTTGACTTTTCATGTAACTGCAAAGAAAATACTGCAAAGGTGTCAAATCACATGATCTTGGTGGCCAATTAACATCACCGTTTGTTGAAATAACTCGTCTGGGAAATTTTTCTCTCAATAAATCAATTGTTTCATTAACAGAGTGAGGTGTGGCGCCATTCTATTGTAACCCACATACCCTCCAGATCAATATTATTCAATGCAGGCTACAAAAATTCAGTTTTCACCAGCAGCATTCTGAAAGAAATAGGGCGCAATTACACCTCTTGACCAAAATGCACATCAATCAGTGACTCGTTTAGGATGTAAAGATTTTTCATGAATCAATCATGGATTTTCCTCACCCCAAATGCGGCAATTTTGTTTATTAACATAGCCACCAATATTAAAATATGCTTCATCTGAAATCATTTGATCAATCAGTTGATCCAATCGACAAATTCGCGACGTTTCGAATGATCCAGTGGCTTTAGTTCCTGTGTTATTTGAACATTATGTGCCTTCAGAGCTAAATTCTTTCGTAAAATACCTCATGTTGTTGATTCACTGAGTCCAAATTGTTGTGAACGTCGACTACTGGAAATTTCTGGGTTTTCAGCAACATCTTTACGTACCAAATCAATATGCTTTTGTGAACGACCACTACTACTATATATTGCTCTTATTTTATCTTACACCGAACCAGTTTTTTGAAATTTTTGAACAGTTCGATTGATAGTGCTTTCAGATGGTCGATTATGTAAACCGTAATTATCACGTAATTTTCTAAAAAAAAATTTCACTGAACGCCCATTTCCATATAATTTTAAAGCGTTGTTATATTGTGTACGACTAGGCCTAGGCAAATTCACAACGCCATCTGTGTTTTATTCAAGAATTTAAAAAAATACTCAATTTGAAAGAGTCATTAATAGCATTTAAAAAACTATAAGCTAGTAAATAAACTCTTAAAAAATGAATTAGTAGTTCTTACCGTTTTTACTGTTATATTTTTGGTGTTTTCAAAGGTAGTATCCAGATCATCTGGTGGAAATCCATCGGTCAAAAGATCTGGAGGAGTCTCTGTATTGCCCAAGGGTGTTACGTTTTTAACTGCAGTGTTGACGGATGCGCTGATGTTTTGAACTGATGCTTGTTTCAAAGTAAGTTCAGTAATATTCTTGCGCTGGCCAGTCCCATTTACTCCAAGCAAACTTTGGGTAGGTTTGATTGTGATAATTGGATCAATAGATTTGGATTTGTTGGTTGAATTATTCGTTGAAAATGTCTAAAATGAGAATAATTATGTTAATATATTTAATGCAAATTTTAATTGGATGGTTCTTTTTTACGATTATGAACTTTTATATAAAAAAATTGTACATTTAAGTCAAACATTACTAAAAATAGGCAGAATATCTTATACTACTGCTAAAAAATTCAGATCCCACAGTATGCTAAAATTATAGAGAAACTGCTTTTCTAGAGATAGTCTAAAAAATATTCACGAAGTTTATAAAGAGCAGACTAACTAAAGGTGAACAAAAGAACAAATTTAGGATTACTAAAAGTTATATAACTTTGCTTTCTCCGTTTGATTTTCAAAATTCATTTTATTGTAAAAAACTGGTTATACATTTATGATTCAAAGGATTGTCCATCGTTGGCCACTACTTTTTCCCATCTTTCAGGTAGCATTCGAACCCCGCGTTGAAAAAAACTGGTCATCTTCTGAAACGATCCACGAATCGATGCAATTTTTGACTTAAGACCGGAAGTGCTGGTCAGCCAGGCCGTGTGCCATCGATCGAAACAGGTGATAGTCAGATGGAGCAACGTCTGGAGAATACGGCGGGTGGGGTAGAAAATCACTTTATCGTGTCTTTCGCTTTATTGCGGCCCTTTGTCTTTCAATGCTCGGCTCAAACGCACTAAATGCTTTCGATAACGATGTCCTGTGATTGTTTCATACTATTTTAACAGCTCATAATACACTAGACCGTGCTGCTCCCATCAAATACAGAAAATTGACCTTGGAGCCGTGAATATTCGATTTGGTCGAAGCGTCGCCGCGATATCCCCATGATTTTCGATGCTTGGGGTTATTGTAATAAACCCATTTTTCGTCGCCAGTCACAATGCGATGCAGAAATCCCTTCCATTTTTGCCTTTCAAGCAACTGTTCACAAGCAAACTTGCCGGCATTCGACATCTCTCGGTTTCAACTCGTATTGCACCCAGTATCCTTGCTTCTGGGTCATTCCCAGGTCTTTGATGCGTTTTGAAATTGTTTGTTGAGTCACTCCCCTTGCCAACTCTTCTTGACTTTGGCACGAGTCTTCATTAATCAATACCTTTAATTCTTCATCTTCAAAAACTTTTACTCTTCCACCGCTATGCCGGACTTCGACATGAAAATCACCGGTCTAGAAGCGTTGAAACCACTCACGACATGTTCTTTCAGTCATAGCGACGTCACCATAAGTGTCTGAGAGCATTCGGTAAGTGTCAGCTGCAGATTTCTTCATATTAAAGAAATAAATTACCACCTCCCGCAAATGACGAGAATTTGGCTCATAAACTGACATTTTATATCACGAATAACTTTATGATCTAAACACAAATCGACTATTGGTGCTATGGGGTTATGTTTACAAGATGCCCAAAAGTATTGCATGGCGTCTATGATGTATTTATTTCGACGACTACTTACCGCTAACGCCATCTATAGGAAAACGGCGGGAGCAAAGTCGTATACCTTTTAATGTAGACTAAATGTAATTAAATATAGATTTTTTCTATAAGAGTGTCAGATCTTTAAATCGTAAATGCGTCAATTCTCTATGGAAAGATACATGATTCAACAACGCCAATTGGAATTCGAAAGCGACCCCCACTTTGGGGGAAAAATATTATTTTCCGACGAAGCGCACTTCTGGTTTTGTGTTTTGGGTATGTGTTGGGTTTATGAACTGCAGTATTTGGGCCGTTGAAAATCCTCAAGTGATCCAGGAGTTACCTTCTTTATTCTTAGAAACTTAAAAAAAACTTTGCGATAATAGAGGCAGTCGATCGAATGGAGTCTGTTACCATACGTTAGGAAAGGTGCCTTTTAAAACAGTAACAAATCGAATTTCCGAGTTGAACTTTTTTTCGTATATTTGCATTCGTATATTTCGACTCATTTTTTTTCGTATATTTGCGTTTATTTCCGAAACGGCGGGAGATAACTTTGCGGAAATAGTGACAGTCGATCGAACGGGGTCTGTTACGTTAGGAAAAGTGTCGTTTACTAGAATAACAAATTGAGTTTTGTTGCAGTTGCAGCCAGTTTTTTCATTTTTTTTGGTTTTTGGACTGGAGTGGTAATACCTTATTTTTTTTAATCGATGACGGAAATCGTTTTACTGTGAATGGTGAAGAATAACTTTGGCCTAAACTGATAAATGTGGATATAAATAATGTTTTTTTTTAACAAGACTTTTGAGATTTGTCACACATCTCACCAGACAATCGATTTATTGCAATAAATTTCCTGGACGCTTTATTTCACGAAAGTGTAATGTCAAATGACCACCAAGATCATGCGATTTCACGTCCTTGGATTATTTTTTGTGGGGTTGTGTTAAATCTCTGATTTACAGAAATAAACCCTGAATAATTCTTGACTTTAAACGAAACATTCAGGGCATCATTGCAAACATACCACGCGATATGTATGAAAGAATAATAGAAAATTAGGTCTCCAGTATGAATTACACCAGATGAAACCGAGAGGACATTTGAACGACATTATTTTCAAAATATATGTTTTCAAGGTAAAATAAAAATTGCTGGATTATCACTTGTAGTTATCATTGTGCCTCATTTTAATATTTTAATTATATTTTATTATATTTTAAGATCTAAATAAGATTAAAAATTATAATTAAGATTAAAATTAAAACATTACAATTTTTAACCTTTAATTTTGTCTTATAATCAACCAATGACAAATTCTAGACATTCTTTGAATAAATAATTGAACTAGCCACATTTATCTTTTTGCATTCGTTTTGCAGATGATCTCATAATTGTGTAGAAACTAAAGACAAACGATTTTTGACTCTTTTGCATAGTCCCAAAAAATTCAATGGTTGATTGATTTGATTGCAATAACCAGTTCAATTTTTTTTTCTTATGTTTTATTCTTTTTTAATTACGTTTTCACTGAGTTTAGATGAGTGCTTTGAGTTATTATCCTGTTGAAAAACAAACTGGTCAATAAGATCAAGATCGGAAGGTATGAACATTCACCTTTCTAATATTTTGAGTCCCCTACTCTCCTCCCTTGCTCTATACGAATACATCTCCCTATGTATATACAATATAGTATATAGTACATCTGTTCAAGTTTTCCGTTCAACATGTGTTTCAACGTGCCTTTCAACTTGCATTATTGCATACGTTAGCGCATGCATCCTACCGCAGGGTAAAGTGCATGTCTCCTTCCTGTCCGTATGTTTGCGTCAGTTTCATTCGACATTTCTGGCGAGATCAGTAAAGACGGTTTTTTAAAAACGTTAAAAACATTTTATTTTGTAAGTACCTACTGTTAACTGTGTAATTTCAGTTCCATGAGTACATCTGACATTGTCATCTTAGCCGGCATGAGTGCTGCTGGGCTGGTGTTGATAAGAGCAAGGAAAATAAAGGGAAAATACAGAAACTCTGTATGGACAAAGCAATATTTAGAATAATTATTACAGGAAAATATATATACTAAAAAATATTCCTTACAATTGTATTACTTTTTATTTTATTTAATCTAAAAGTCCGTTGTACCGTTAGGTGTAAGACTGATGGTTTACATTTCAGCATTATGGTATTTCATGAATTTTTATCCTCCATGAGTTCCTGTTCAGTGCTAATTTTCTAGCTTCATTCCAATGAATTCCTCTTTTTCTGCCGCTTGTCGAACTTGGATGTCCAATTTTATTTTTTCTTCGTGTTTTCGCGTCATATATTTGTTTAACTAATCTCTCTTCATTCATTGTGTGGATGTATCCTAGCCAGCTAAGTTGTCTTTCTTCTATAGCTCTTTCTATTGTTTGTCGGTTTCGTTTCCAGTTGTTCCATTACTGTCGTATTTCTCATTCTTTCCATTGTTGTAGTTCCCTCTATTTGCGTAGGAATCTCATTTCTGCAGCTGTAATTCTACTTTGGTTTCTCTTTGTTAAGGTCCCAGATTCGCAGCCGTATATAATTGATGACTCTTTCAGATAAATCTCTGCTGTTACCTCTTTCGGTATCTCTCTTTTTCTTAGGAATGTTATTTTTAGGATGTTGCATAGTTTGCTTACTGTTCCCATTTTTTCCATTATCTTTTATTATTGTGCCTAAATACTTGACTTACTCCATTACCCTCTCATCAAGTACAATTTTATGTTTTATATTTGTGCCAGCAATTACCATTGTATTGTCGATATTTATTTCCATGTTTACTTTTCTTAGCTCTTCGTTATATATCGCCAAGTTATGTTGTAGTCTTTCTTCAGAATCTACCCTTCAAGACTATGTCATCAGCAAACGGTAATTCTTGTGTTGTCACTGTTTTAATTTTTTGAAAACTTATTTTTGTATTCTTGCAATTTGCTTTGCTATTTTTTACAACGTCGTCAATAACTACTGAAAATAACAGTAGACTTTTAGTAGTAGTAGTAGTAGTAGTTTAGTAGTTTAGACAGTAGAGTTTCATCATCATTCGTTTTTAATTTATTCTTATTGTTTTGTAAGGACTTGATAATTATCTATTACTCTCTCTTCTACTCTTCTTCTCTTTAGACTTTTCCAGACATCCCTTTTATGAAATGCATTTTTCAGGTTAATGAATCAAATATGGATTTCGGTTTTTTTCTTAACAGTTTTGCTCCTAGTTATATAATTATAAATATCAGATCTTGTGTGCTCCTCCCTTGCTGCTGTGGTTCCCCTAATGTTGCATCTAATTTTTCTCTCAGCCTGTGCTCTATTATTCTGCAAACCTGCAAAAAAAATTCCCTGCAAACTTCTCTATGTGTGTCTTATGTCTTGCTCGTTGCGGTCAGTTGAGCCCGACTATTCTCTGTGTACATTCTTGACTTCTCTTTCTGTTATATGGTTTCCACTTATGAATGATGTTTTTCCATCCTTCAACAGAGTACCTTTCATTGCAGCCTTCCTATCTCCATTTTTATCGAGTTTATGGTTTACGAATAAGGTTATGTGTTCATTTGGTTTTCAGTGTCGTAATGTTATTTCTATCACGGAACTCTGTATTTTCGCTATGTTTCTTTTTGTAAATACTCAAGTCTGTGTGGTATGCTGGGAACAGCACACTATCAAAAACTCAGCTTTTCAGGTACTGTGAGATGTTCTTATCTCCCAAGATTCTTCTAAACCTTCCCAACACAGTCCAGCCTAATCTAGTTCTTTCTCTGGTGTTTGGTTATTTTTGTTAGGTTTAATCACTGAGATTTACAATTTCGTTCTCCTATTCTAATTTTTTATTTTCTATTATATTTTCTGTCTTGTCTTTTATATTTTCAATATTTGTCATTATTTTAATGTTTTATGGATTTATTTTTATTTTTTTTATTAACTGCAAACATCCCTTTACTTCGACTTCTTTAGCCAGGTTTTTTTAGTTAGTCCGGAGGCTCTTAAGGGGGCACCTTTCATGTTCTGGGGGTCTCTAGTTGACCCAGGATATGCCGAAATTTAAGATTTTGGCTATCAATAAAGTTAAAGAAAGACAAGAAGGATAGTCATTCAAGTAGAATAGAAGTCCTGGCGAACTTCTTCAGGTTAAAATATGGAAGGAAAAAGAAAATTAAGAAAAAGTTAGAGTTTTTCTAAATTTTATTTTTTTCCCCCTCGAAAAAGATAGAGTTTTTTTGCCGAATGACGGTCTGACCGATCGTTTCGATCGATCGTCCGCATTCATTACACTGAGTTTGAGCATCATGTCTTTGTAGTCGAAGCATTACACAAGCCGGAAATCGAAACTCGATTCCGTTCTGTTCGCCGCGCGTACAAGGAATTTGGGGATTTTTGGCTTAATTTACTCGGGAGGTCCGGGCAAATTTTCCAGATAAGCGGATTTACACTTAGAGAAGCTTGAAGAACACACTTCTCGTCGGGAGGTCCGAGCAAATTTTCCGGATAAGCGGACTTACACTTAGAGAAGCTTGAAGAACACACTTCTCGTAAGTTTTGGAAAATATTTGGGAAACCGCGAGGACACCGGCTTCTCTCTAAATTTGGTTGTTCCGAACAAACCATGGAGCATTGAATGCCAAACGCAAGGTTTTTGTTCTGGAGAACTTGAAGTCTGTGCACCGCATAGGGTGACAGAAAACGGAAATACACCAATACACCGTATAGATATACTGATTTAATTAAGGTTATATAAATCTAGATTTTAAAGCGAGAAAGTACTGGACCTGGATATTAGGGGTACACACATCCCTTTAAAATCAATCTCTGAAATGGTATCCCAGGTGGACAGGGAACATATCCTAGAATCACACTTTGATCAATCAGACCGCCTTACGGACTCTGGGGGAAACAAGAATTTGACTAGCAAAGAAGTAGCAAATAATATCGATTGGTATTTTCTAGCTCGCTCTATTTCTTTTTTGTTCTACTCTATTTTCTATTACTATCTATTTCTTACAGATCAAACTCTAAGAGATTTACAATTAACACCAAATCACATTTTAAAAATTTCGCAACGTTTCACTACGTTAACATCATCACGAGATTGGATCATCTCCTGATGATGTTCACATGGTTAAAAAAACTCTTCCAGAAATTAAAATAAAGTGATTTGGTGTTTAGTTGTAAATCTCTTTGAGTTTAGTATTTATCTTGCGTTTAGCAGTTAATTTCGGCTTTTTGGCACTTACATAACATGTACTAACAACATATAGTAAACATCTGTTAACCGTAGTATTCAACATAGTCTGACAAAGTTATCCTCTTGTTTGGTTTTGGATTTGGGTCGTATAAATCTTTTTCTGTCTTCATTTATTCCAGTTTTTTGTTTCCTGACAATAATGAAGACAAATTCGTATAAAACTCGAAGATTTTTTTTTCGATTTGTCGTTCACTATATCCTTCTATACGTATAGTGCAGATAGCATTGCGCTATTGTGGTTTGTAATTATTAAATTAAGGACTGCGTGAATGCTTGAACATCGAATAAAAAAATCCAATAATCACCCTTAAATGTGAATATAATTGTTGAAATAATTCCATTTTAGAATATATTAGTTTTAATAAAATATACAACACGGATGTTTTCTGTCGTTAAAGGATGACAGTTTTATTATTAATTCTTAGAAAAATTTGTTTTTGCCAAATTGTGAAGTATTGGGCACTATAAATGTTTGAATATTTGAATGTTTTGATTTAAAAGTATATATTGTTGTCAATACTGATTGCAAACATAAAATGATTTAAATCAATTAAAAATGATCCGATTTGAATTAATTCATTCAGAATCTGCCTCATCAATGTGATTCTCGATGTTATAAGTTTAATTGTACCTTACCGCGCAGTAACTCTTTGAAATTATCGTCGAGTAAAATACAGCATAAATAAGCACTATTGAAACTGACTGCTTCTTAACCCATAACTGATGTATATAACTTTGATGATAACATATATGGTGTATGATAACGTATAAAATTTTTCTTTCATTCCATGGAATGTTTTTATTGTGTTGTTGTCAAAGTTCGTCCCCCTTTTGCTGCTGGCCAGCATTGTATCGCAATGCCAAGGTGATAGCTACTTTACACGAACCTTTGGTATGAAACACTAAACTCGAAGAGATTTACCACTAAATACTAAATCACTTTTTTTATTTCTCGACGCCCGTTTCGATAACCATCATCAAGAGATGTTTTAATCTAATTCTAAATCTAAAACTATGTTGTATTTATATGACAACCGTACATAATGAAGCGTGTAACAATCATGGACCGTGAAGTTAAATGAGCGTTACATTAATAACTGAAAAAGTTGACTGAACGGAATAGGTCCTTTATCACGTTTCAGGGTTTTTTTTTACATTTTTCTATTTGAATATGAATACGAATAACAACGTTCCTCCTTGATTTTGAACGCGTTTAACGATTAATTGTCCATATAAATTAAACTTTTATAACAGCCTTATTTATCCTTCTCTGAAAAATAAATTGCATATTTAAAATCCAAGAGTACCAAGCTTATATACTTTACCAAAAATTCATAAACCAGGAAAATCAATGAGGCCAATTGAGAATGAGGCCAAGGAATTTAAAAATCTACCTACCAAAAAAACTATCTTCCTGTTCTGTGATAAATTCAAGAATATTTAAATAAAAAGTCAAAAACACACATCTACAGCAGGATGAGGGTCTTGGTGTCCTTTGACGTATCTTCATTGTTTCCCATTGTCCCGATTCCACATACCTTGAAATTACCTGATGGAGTTACTAGAGTTAAACGGTTTCAATAACAATATTGTTTCTTCCCTAACAAGATGAAGTATGAAGCAAAATTGTTTTCAATTTAATACATGTTTTACGAACAACAAAAAGGAACGGCAATGTGCAATCCTCTGTCACCGTTCTTAGCAACTTACTCATGAGTAAATTTGAAATCCAGGCGAAGGATAAATTCAGTTACTTTCCGAAGGTTGGTTAAGATATGTGAATGAAAACCTAGAAGATTTTGTACTTAAATGGTAAATCTCAAAACATAGTTTTCACATATGAACTTGAAAACAATGATAGATTACCATTTTTGGAAGTTTTGGTCAGAGAAATGATAAAAATAGGTTAGATTTTGATATTTTTGAAAAAACACCACCACTTCAAAATACATTCCTAACGATTCGAATTATAGCTTCCAAAATAAGATGGCTAGTTTGAATTTTTTGGCAAATAGATTGATCAATTTTCCTTTAAACAAAGATAATTATAACAAATAATTAAAAATAATTAAGGAGGTGTCCGAGGTGAATGGTTAGAATAAGAACATCGTAGATAAATTAATTAGAAAACATAAGCTTAGACAATTATTGAAGGAATTTTCGACTTTTCGAAAGGATCAGAACAAAAATAGATTCATGGTAATACCGTTTGATTCCCAGTTAACACGAGGGCTAGACTAGATTTTGCAAAAAGTGGACATTAGGGTTGTCTCCAAACTATATAATCAATTTAGAGAAGTTCTGGGTATTCCAAAGGATAAAGTAGATCAACACAAAAACTCAGGGATTTTCGAAATTAGTTGTCAAGATTCTAATCGAAGGCATATTGGGCAAACAAAAAGATCCATATTATCCAGATATAAAGAACACACTGCCCACATTAGATATGGGAGAAATGAAAAATCTTGTGTTACCCAACATGCACTCGAACATGACTACAATATAGATATTAGTAATTTAAGACTTGTTAAAAGTGTAAATAATAATACGGCTTTGAATGCGCATTCAAATGGAAAAATGTAATAAAACCATAAACCGTGATAAAGGACCTATTCCTTTAAGAATAGCATACGTAATTAGTACAATAACTATATAATATAAATATATAACAAAAAAAGGAAAACATAATATCAAACTTGGTTTTAAAAAATACTGTAAACATAATATTTAATTTTTCTATTGGAACCTTCGGGGTGAAACACTAAACTTAAAGAGATTTGCCACTTACGAGCACATTTTCATCTTCTTTTTTCTAAATTTTTGTTAAATATTATTCTTAAAATTAAATCATCTCCTGATGATGCTAACATGATTAGCGAAACGTGCGTCGAGAACTATAAAAAAAGTGATTCGGTGTTTAGTGGTCCCTTAGTCTTCCCCTTAGTTGTCCCCTCCCTTTGAGTTTCATAATATTTAACAAAAACTTAGAAAAAAGCATATATATTATGGAGAAGAAAAAAAAATATATACTATTTAACACTTAACAAAAATACTCAATAACACAAACATTTTTTGAACATTTAATACTTAAACTTGAAGAGATTTACCACTAAACACCAAATCACTTTTTTTTAACTGCTCGACGCACGTTTCGCTAACCATGTTAGCATCATCAGGAGATGATTTAATATCTGACGATCATCTCCTGATGATGCTAACATAATTAGCGAAACGCGCGTCGAGCAGTTCAAAAAAAGTGATTTGGTGTTTAGTGGTAAATCTCTTGAAATTTAGTGTTTCACACCAAAGGTTCAAATAGAAGAATTGATTTAATACTGAGTTTATGACCTTTATGTTTTATTATTTCGGCGCATCTTTTGGGTATTGAGTTTCTGAAGTCTTTAACACATTTATAATTGGTTGATTTATCACCTCCCAAAGTTCAAACTTGTTTTTCGCTTTATGTATACCCACTCTATTCTTGAGGTAAGTCCACAAGTTCTCAATGAGATTGAGGTCCGACAAGTGGGAAAATCACGACGGTAAATCCACTTTATTCTAACTCAGAAGTTGTTTCGTTTTTCTAGCAGTATGTTTCGGATCATTATCCTGTTGATATTTTCATACCAGCCACATATTTTCTTCTGTAAAAGGCAGCATGACTCGCTGAAGAATGCAAATGTACTCGTTTTGGTCCATGTTTTCTTTTAATCCATTAAATTTGTCCTACACCATACCATGAAAAAGCTGCCCACCGATTTATATTATCGCCTCGATGTTTTACAGTTTTATGTTTTGGTAATATTTCTTGGTTGGGTGGTCTAACATATCGCCTACCATCAGAACATGTTTACATCGTGAACATTGTTTCATCGCTCCATAAAATATTGTGCCATTTCTTAATTCCCTGATCACCATACCAATTTAAGTGATCTTGGTCAAACTTTATAACATTGTTTTACATTCTTAACGGATAACAAAGGAAATTTTCTGGCTGCTGTATCGTGTAAGTTTCTTGCCTGAAACCTTCTTCGAATTATTCTTGAATTTATGTTTTAATATTATGTTTACAATATTTTTTTTGAATTACGTTGGATAATAAAGTTTTCTCTTTTTTGTTATATATTTATATTATACAGTTATTGTACTAATTACGTATGTTATTACAACTTTATTTGCCAAACAGTGTCTTTTATTGTAACGGTTCTATTTCTCTGGTGCCGGTCCCGTTGGTGCGGCGGTAAGAGCGTCTGCTTTGCCGAATCCGCGCTGGAGCGGTAGCTGGTTCGATTCCAGCGCTCGGATGATTATTTTTCTTTCTTCTGTCCGTTTATATTTCCTAAATGTTTGTGATAGTTTTGTGATAGGCAAGTTAGATAGGATAGTTAGATTTGTGATAGGCAAGAGTGTAAAATCCGACTACGAATTACCCCTCAGTCACGCCAGTTAAAGGCTGGGTAAGGCCGGATGCCTTCTGAGAAGTGTTCTACGTTGGTCACTCGCCAGTCGGTAGGTTTCCTGATAGACTTATGGGTAGGCACATAACCAAGGGTTTATAGCCCGAGGGGGGTGCTGGCCTGGGTTTGTCGGAAGCTGATGACCGTGGTTCGGAACCCACGTTAAGCTATAGGTCCAGTCGCTAAATAGCCTAGTTGATGATGCGCCTCTAACCCAAACACTTTACTTTTTACTTTATTTCTCTGGCCACTACTTTATATTATATTGCGAGGAATAACCTCCCAGGTAGAATTTTTTTAAACAGTGAATAATTAAGTACCTTAAAAAAGCAAATCTTTTCATTACACCTTAATATGTTTTGATAAGTAATTGAGATTAAGGAGGTACGAGCGAATTTTATGGAGAAAACGAGTTTCCAAGTCTTAAACTTGAAATTGTGACAAAGGATATGTAATTGGACCATGCTAAAAATTTGAAAATTATTTACCGTCTAGTTTTATAGAAAAATTATATTTTTAACCCGTTCTTATACACAGTCTCTTATAGTAAAATGATTTCCGCCATGGGTTTTCCTACTTTTTCATTTTTAATTTTCCAACTTTATAGATTAAAAAATCTCACGTGATAAAATTTAATATTTGCAGAATGTTATACAAATAATATCGGATTATTGATTGATTTGTCCGTTACTTTGTGATAGTTCATTCAACAAGGAATAAAATTTGTATTTCTTTTTATTCCTTTTTAAATAATATCGGTTTACCGATATAATTATTTAAATAATTGAAGTCAAACTTTTTTCTCAACTTTCGATTACTAAAAACGAAACACTCTACCATAGGTCTGGCAACGTCCCGCAACCAGCTGAGAAAGAAAAGAGATAGAGTTATAGCTAAAAAGAGAGATTACTATGCATGACATGTTTGAATATGAGGTTAAAAGGTTATGTTTGTGGCGGCTTAGCGCCTACAACAACTGGCGTTAGCTACCACACCAAGGCACATAGCAGACACCAAACCAAGCAGAGGCAAACCTTGGTTTTGAGCGGCAATTCTCGGCAGTGGGAAGATGGAGACATGGGTCTCAACATGTCAACATTAGGTGTTAAAGTAATTCATTGTAAATTTACATCTTAGTTGTAAATAAAGATGAGTGACGAGTTCTTCAGTGTTTCCTTTGGACAATAGTGTAGTTATAAGGTGGGAAACCAGCACAACACTGGCAAACCCAGCCAAACGAAGCTACCACGCCCACCTCATAACCTATATGTTTGAATATGAGGTTACCTTTGTTTATAGAATGCATATTTTTTTAAAGGATCCTACCACTGCTTTAAGCTAAAAAACGGCTTTTTGATAAGAAAAGATAAGATAATAATATTTAAGGAAGTTATTAGACATATATTTAAGTATAAAAAAGCGTGTGTGTACTTAAGTACGCATGTAAGAAGTTATACTTCTTTGGCGTAATTAATAAAAAAGTCTAGTCTTAACAAAAGGCGAAGGTGTCATAATTTTAAAAAGAAAATAATAAATTATGTGTTACATAGGCGCGCGCAACTTCGTTCCCCGCTAAAAATTCATTCTGATCTGTTTTCCCAAACGCGCCATACGAAGTATAACTTCAATACAAAAAAAATATATCAAAATATATTAAAAAATGGCAACACTGGAGCCATTCTCATGAGAGATGTCAAATTTCTAAAGCGACTATCTAAATAAAAAACACTAAATTTTCGACAAAAAAGGGTAATTATTTATTAAGAAATAATGTTTAAATTAACTTATCGAAAATTATGTACGTATTTTACTTCAAAATGTTATTTGTTAAAAGATATTATGAATTCGCATGAAAAGAATGAAAATTGTTGGAGTTATGTTGCGTGCCGTTTTGAAAATCATGTTTCGAGAAAAAAGCGTTTAAAGTTTTGAAATATGTTATAGACATGAAAAAATGAAAAATCCGACTGTTTAATGTTTACCATTAACTTGCTATCCCAAGACTATAAAGCTGCTCTCATATATGTAAATATTCTTCCTCATTCTCTTTCGTCGAACATTTTATATTAGAGCATACCTCAGCGAAAGAGGTGTACCAAATATATCTCGGCATGCTTGGATTGGGCGCCAATATCCATCTCCAAAACTTTCATAATTCGAAAAATATTAGTCAGACCATATTCAAGACATTTTTGCCAATTGAATAAGATTTTGAAGCCAATTTCCAAACAGTAGCATTGGAACTGTCGTCGCTATTTTGCGTTTAACCTCCTAAGCAACAGTTTAGCAACTCGTGTTGGCTCAGGTCCTCATAAGTCGGTTTGACTCCTTTCGAATCGCTCTCAGCCTCAGATCTATCCAACGGTTGTCTCGATGAAGTATTGCTCTGACGCCGCGTTGTATACGATTTGTTTGTACCTTTCCGGGCCTGGTACACTTTTGTGTCACTCATTGTAATTTATAAGCACTCTGAGATTACAAATAAACTGTTCAAAATCAGTACTACACACAAAAAACTTGATTTCAAGGAGATTGTCTTTTTTGTATATCCACTGGCGTTATACTAACGTACTTTTTTTTGTAAATGCTTCTGACTAAACAGAAACATATTTTAACAACATCTGTTGTGTATTAGAGAAGTTAGCAATCATAAAGTAAAACATTAGGCTGTACATAGACTGTACATTCCCAGCAGGTATTTATTTGACGCAGGTGTCGTTTCGGAGTAATCTGGTATGCTTAGGAAAGAGGGCGATATATATATATATATATATATATATATATATATATATATATATATATATATATATATATATATATATATATATATATATATATATATATATATATATATCATCATCATCATCATCATCAGCCCGCATCGATCCACTGCAGGATGAAGGCCTCTTCAGCATGCTTCCAACCTTCACGGTCCTGGGCTTTCCTCTGCCACTCGGGTCCAATATACTTAACGATGTCATCAATCCATCGTGCTTTCGGTCTTCGCGGACGTTTGCGATCAAGCGGTATCCACTCCAGGATTGCCTTGGTCCATCTGTCGTCCCATCGCCTCGCTATATGGCCTGCCCATCTCCATTTCAACTGTTTTACTCTTCCAATGATGTCACAGACTTTTGTTTGTTCCCTGATCCATGCGCAGGACTTTCTGTCTCGTCTTGTAATGCCAAGCATACATCTTTCCATTCCCCTCTGTGCCACCCGAAGTTTTTGAATTGATTGCGATGTGAGTGTCCAGGTTTCACTTCCATATGTCATAACGGGTAGAACGCACTGATCGAATACTTTTCTTTTCAGGCAAAGTGGGAGTCTGCTCTTAAACACTATGTTGAGCCTACCAAATGCCTGCCAGCCACATTTAACACGCCGTTCCACCTCCCGGGCGGTATTCCCCTCCATGGAAATCCTCTGCCCAAGATATATAAAGCTGTCCACAATCTCTAAATCCCTTCCTAGAACCGAAATTCTTCTGTCCTGAGCGAAGTTATTGAACATAACCTGACTCTTTTTCAGGTTTATTTTCAAGCCAAATGGTTCGCCAGCCCTTTGCAGTTCTTGTATGCGTCTTTGCAGCTCCTCTGGGTCTTGTGAAATGAGAATAATATCATCTGCAAATCTAAGATGGTTTAAGTTTGCACCATTGATCTTTACACCATCCTGTTCCCAATCCAGTTTACGGAATACTTCTTCAAGGCCAGCCGAGAAAAGAATAGGCGATATTGCCGTACACCTCGTTCTATATTAATTCCCACTTCAAGATCATCAAGGTGAATTGTGGCTGTAGCTCCATCATATATCGATTCTAATAGGTTTACATAGGCTCTCTCTACACCTTGGCTAAGCAGTGCATCCATTATCGCATGCTTTGAGATGGAATCAAATGCTTTTTCGTAGTCGATAAAAGCCAAGCACAGTGGCATGGTGTATTCGTTGTGCCTTTCTATGACCTGCTGTACAACCTGGATGTGATCCATTGTACTGAATCCACTTCTGAATCCTGCTTGTTCTCTTGGTTGTGCGTCATTAAGTTTTTTTAATATTCTTTTAGAAATTATCTTAGTGAAAACTTTGTACATCACTGATAGGAGGCTTATTGGACGGTAGTTCTTTAAATCTTCCTGTGCTCCTTTTTTATGTAAAAGGATTACTTCTGCATTTTTCCATAAGTCAGGTACTTTTTGTTCTTTGAGGCATTTTGAGTATAATTTTGCCAGTTTTTTATGTAACGTCCGACCACCAGCTTTTAGCATTTCGACAGTTACACTATCCTTTCCTGGAGCCTTGCCGTTCTTCATCAATTCTATAGCATTTGTTACTTCCTCCACTAGGATATCTGGCATTATATATTGTTCTTCCCTGGGTATTGCTGTCCCTGACTGGCTCTGATCTTCATATAACTGGGAATAAAACCTTCTGACAATCTCTAACATTTGGGTACGCGTCCTGCACACTGTGCCATCCTCACGCTTTAAAGCATATATTTGCGTTCTTTTGTTTCTCAGCTTCTGTTTAGCTTTGTTAATTCCTTTGTTTTCTTCCAGGGTTTTTTGCACTAGCTGCATATTGAATCGGCGCGTGTCCTCTCTGATACGTTTTCTTATAGTTTTGCAGAGCTCAGTGTACTCGACCCTGCCAAAAGGACTACCTGCATTTCTCATTGCTCGCCGTTTCTTCATTAAATCAATGGTCTCACTGGAGATTTTTGTTTGTTTGAGACATTTTTCCTCTGGTGCTATTGAAGCAGCCGTTTGAAGTACATTGTTGGCGATTTCTTCATATTGAACTGATATTTCCACGTCGTCTGGATCTTGTAACGCAGCAAACCGGTTTGACAAAGCAATCTCAAAATCGCTTCCTCTCTCCAGCAGTTTTCCAGAATCCACCTTGCCCTTCTTTGATCTTACCATTCTTGCGCGCTCTTTTCGACAGTCAATCCGAACCCTTGCTCGTACCATTCGGTGGTCACTTCCAACATTAAAATTGTTAAGGACAGTACAATTGGTAAATATTGTTTTATCGTTGGTCATGATGTAGTCAATTTCGCTTGTGAGCCCAGATGGACTTTTCCATGTCCATTTTCTGCTGATATTTTTCTTATAGAATGAATTCGTAATATATAGTTCTTGTCCTTCAGCAAAATCAACTAATCTGTCACCTCTATTGTCTCGCTCACCAGTTCCATATGGGCCAGTTGCATTTTCGTCTGTTCTTGTTGTTCCAATTCTGGCATTAAAATCACCCATCAGGATTTTGTACCTACATTTCTCCTTGTATAAAAGCTGGGCCACATCATCATAAAATTCCTCAATTTCCTCATCTTTATGGCTTATAGTTGGTGCATAAGCTTGGACGATTTGAAGCCTAAACTTTTTATTCAGCTGAATGACGCATTGGGCTAATCGGTCGGATGTACTTTCAAATTTTACCACACTGTCCTTCAGCTTTCGATTGATGAGGAATCCAATTCCGCCACATCGGCCATTTTCCGTACCTCGAGTGTAGAGTACGTGTCCAGTTGGTTCCAGTTTGATTAACTCTTCTATATATATATATATATATATATATATATATATATATATATATATATATAGAAGAAAATATATAGAAAGAAATATATATATATATATATATATATATATATATATATATATATATATATATATATATAGAAGAAAATATATAGAAAGAAATATATATATATATATATATATATATATATATATATATATATATATATATATATATATATATATATATATATATGTCGATAAATTAACAGCAACCTGAAGAAACAATATTTACGTATATATAAATTTATGGCTCTATTTTTATGACCACATTTTCATGTTCTTTTTTCTACATATCCACCACTATATATAAAACACCATATATATATATATATATATATATATATATATATATATATATATATATATATATATATATATATATATATATATATATATATATATATATATATATATATATATATATATATATATATATATATATATATATATATATATATATATATATATATACACAGCTGTGGTAAAAATAATAAGAGTATATATGCGGTGATACTTCACCGCAAAAATAATATCTAAAAAATAATAAATTAATAATAATAAAAATAATTAAAACAATAAATCTAATCTATCATTATTGTACGAATCCAAATATCTTATATTTTTATTAGTACAATGACTTGTTATTTATCACTTATATAATATTGGAGACTTATTTATTTTATCAGGTATAAATTTATTTCTCATCTATTAAAGTCATCTGAATGCGTTATTGCTAAAGTTTTAAACGAGCAAAAATTAATAAAGATATCACCAGAAACCAGAGGTCGCCCAAGAAAAACAAGCAAAAGATTGGATAAATGTATTTTACGGAAGGCGCGGAAACACTAATTTTCTACTTCGTTTGACATTAAACGGAAAATGGGTTTATAAATAAGTACACGGACAAATCGTAGATGATTGATAGAGATGGATCTTCATGGAAGAGTTGTAAGAAAGATACCACATTTAAGTAAAAGAAATATTCAGCATAGATTAAGTTTTGCCAGATTTAACTTAAACAAAAACTGTAGCCGTAATTGGAAAAATATTTTATTTAGTGATGAAACAAAAATAAATCTCTTTGGATCAAATGCGAAACGGCACCTTAGGCGATATAAGAATGAAGAACTAAATCTGCGAAATATATTAGGAACAGTAAAGCGTGGATGAGGAAATATTAAACTGTGGAGTTGCTTTTCCTATAATGATGTAGGTCCACTATATTGGATCAAAGATACCATGACCAAAGAAACCTACATGGAAATATTAGAAAAAATTATGCTTCCTAATGCCGAAATGAATATGGCGCTAAAGTGGATCTACCAGCAGGATAACGATGGTTTCTCGCAAATAAGATTGAAGTGTTGCCCTGGCCGTCGCAATCTCTGGATTTAAATCCAATAGAAAATCTTTGGCAACATTTAAAAAAAGGCAGTGCTAATAAAAAAAACATCAAACAAAACTATATTGTGGGAAGAAGTCAAGAAAACTTGGTATTCTATACCGGTTGAAACTTGTCAGAAGTTAATAGACTCTATTCCAAGGAGATGCTCAGCTGTGGTTAAACAAAAAGGATATTCTACTAAATACTAATATTTTATATGTATTAAGTTTGTTAATAAGCATTAGTTTTCACAATTAAGGCTATAAGTGATATACTCATATTTTTTTGACCAGGAAAAGAGCACATATTGTTTGATAGTTGTAGTAACTTTTGTAACACTAGGATAATGTTTTGTTTTATCAATATTTTTGTATCAGGACACGTTACGGAACGTTAATAATATTATAATAATTCTGTAATAATTCTTTACACATTAAAATAAAATGTTTAGATTCGGCATTCATACTCTTATTATTTTGACCACCATATATCTATATATGCAAACACAAATGCGCTGCTGTCACATCTTTTTGTGAAATCGCGTGGTTTAATAATAACGAAGTCAATTCGTTACTTTTTATAAATGAATAATAATTTATTAATAATTATAAAGTTTGTTTTAGTATAATAAATAAAAATTGTGATTTTCTGTAATTATTTTAAGTTTTAGGAAAACAAAAAAAATTTCATTATTTTGATTCATAAGTATCGCTCGTACTTAAATCCAAAGTTCAGTTCAAAACAAAATTCGAAGTCATAGAATAGAATTTTCACTAAATTTCTAATGCATTTTAACAATAATAATATGCTGTTCTTGGTTATTTAAGTTCTAGGACAACAAAAAAAAATTATTATTATTTTGACTCATAAGTATCGCTCGTACTTAAATTCAAAGTTCAGTTCAAAACAATTCGAAGATTCGAAGTCTTAGAATAGAATTTGCACTAAATTTCTAATGCGTTTTAACAATAATAATATGCTGTTCTTTCTTATAGCGTTCCACAGTTTTCCAATTGGAACAATCATGTATTATAATTATCAAAGTATTAGAGTTACCAAACTCAAATCAAAATTTAAATCCGGCGTATAATTAGGGCCACCCTATATATTAATAAGAATACTTTTAGATAAGTCTACCTACCTCTAGTTGTGTTGGTACGCTTGTAACATTATTTGAAGCAGGGGTGGACTTTAAAAGAGTTGTATCTCTACGGTGTCGCCTATTGAGCTGATCTACCACTTTCGTTTGATGTCTGTATAAGAGTTTACCTCTAACTGAAGTCACGTCATTAAAATCTGAAAAAGAAAACATTGTAAAAATATTGATATTTAAACATAAACTATGGGGATTATTTTCCAAGTATTAAATAAAAAAAATCGGGTTCGAAAAAGAACAAAGACTAGAAAAATCAACAAGGAGAAACGCAAATAATTTAAATAAATATTTATTTGGTGTATTATGTAATGATCATTATTATTTACTTTTTGCCCACAAAAATTAGCATGTTTATTTTTATAAAATGTCAACAGGTTGTTTTTCACCTCTTCTTCCATTTTAAAAATTTTCCAGTCCGAGGGTAGGATGTCCGGTGAGTAAGATGGATGTGGCAAAACATCCCAATTGAAGCTTATCAATTTTTGCCTGTTCCTGAATGAAAGGTGAGGTCGTACATTATCATGATGAAACACACGCCCTTCCCAATGTTCATTCTGGCCGGTTTTCTTCAGTTCCTGTCTTGTGAACAGTAGATGTCGGTGTTGATAGTTTAGTTGCATGAAAGAAGCTAAAAGTGTATGGGTCCTTTTCAATCCCATCAAACGCAAAGCATAATTTCCTTGAAATGAGGGTCTCAGGTCTTTCACCATGAGTTTTTCGCCATATTTAAAACCGCTGACCCTAGCACCCTGCATTATTTTTTCATTGTACATTATTATACATGATCCACTTTTCATCCCCAGTTATCACCCGCTTCAGAAATGGAGTCTCAGATTTTTTTTCAGTAAAAGATCTCACGAAGAGCATTCATAAATCAATAATAAGTTCGTGAAGGATTGACAGATGACCAATTTTTTTCAGATGGTCAAAAACGGTCGATTTGCCAGTGTTTAGCTTATCTTTACTTATAAAGGCCACCTCAGCTTTGGGCTCGGTATAAAGTATACAGAGACGTTATTATGTATGGAAACGGTCAAATATCTCGAGAACGCGTTGAGATTACTTAATAAACTTTTGTACACAAACATCAGGAAATATTTGCCACTTTTTGGGTATATTTTAATTTTTTTCTTAAGCATTGAATTGCATTTCCCACCAAAAAGAGGTATATCGGCAAGTTCTTGTCGAATTCGTAATTTAAAGATTTTCTGGCCTATTAAGGAAAACCCTATTTTTAAATAGCCGAACAAAAAAGCGATCCATTCGATAGCTTCTCGTCGACCGATCCATCGGTTGTAAAGTAAATGTGGTGGAAAAGTAATGTTAAGAAAATTTTAAATGCTATCGTGAGCTGGTGAGCTCATGTGTGTTCATCTTGCTGTAACCATATTTCCTGGTTTTGTTTAATACAATTTGGAAACAGACGCAAAAGTTGAGGGATGATATATTCTTCCAATCTAAATATTTATCTGTTATCAAGTTGCCATCAGTGAAAAAAGGTCCTAGAGCATTCTTGCCACATTTAACTTTTGACGATACTGTGTATGGACCTGCTTCATCCAGTGGGGATTAGTATCAGTCCAGTATCTTGGGTTGTGTCTGCTAACATGACCATTTAAACAGAATGTGGCTTCATCCGTTGAAATAATATTAAAAAAAAATGGATTAGTATTTATTTTTTCCATCATAACTTAGCAAAACTTATCTTTTCGATCAAAATCATCTCCACTTAATTCTTGTAGTAATTGTATTTTGTAAGGATAAAAAATCTTTTTTAATATTTTTTTTGGCCTGTCTACACATGTTATGATTTAAAGTTAATTATTGCACGGAAACCTTATCAGTGTCTACTACATCAATTAAAACATTCAACGAATTTTCGTTATTAGTTTTTGTTTTTTGTCTTCCTAATTTTGGACGCCTTTTAATGCTGCCTGTATCATTGAATTTTTTTACCGTTTTTGAAACTGTTGACTTAGTGATGTTTTTATTCGGATGTACTTCATTAAATACTCGACAAACTGCAGCATAAGTGCGTTTTCTATCATCTGTGATCCAATACGGAGTCGTAGTGGTCGTTCACAAGAGCATATTGAGTTGGCACGTGAAAGTGTTGGTGAAGACATAGAAATTTCCATTAGCCGCCGTTCACTACAATTTGGACTCAGTGAACCCACAACACGTATTTTACGAATGCTGTGAGGGCATACAAAGTTCAAATAACACAGGAATTAAAGCCACTGGATCATTTAATATGTCGTGAACAACAAACATGATTTTTTCAAAAATTCATCTTTTCAAATGAAGTACAATTTAAAATTATTGGCTATGTTAATAAACCGAATTGCCGTATTTGGGTTGAAGAAAATCCCTGATTGATTCATGAAAAACCTTTACATCCTAGTCACTGTTTGGTATGCTTTATGGTGAGGAGGTGTAATTGGGCAATATTTCTTTCAGAATGCTACTGGTGAAGCTGTAATTGTGAATGGTGTTCGATATCATGAGAAGATAACTGGATTTTGTTGGGCTGAATTAAATAATATTGATCTGGAGGATATGGATTCCAACAGGATGGCGCTACACCTCACTCTGATAATGAAACAATTGATTTATTGAGAGAAACATTTCCTGGACGAGTTATTCCAAGAAACGGTAATGTTAATTGGCCACCAATGTCATAGATGTGACAAGGTTGGACTATATTCTTTTGGGTTACGTGAAAAGCCAGGTCTATAAGAACAATCCACAATCGTTTCCTGAACTAAAGGATGAAATTATTCGAGTCATTGGTGAGATAGAGCCGTGGTTATACCAAAATGTGTCATTCAAACTTTTGACAAAAGAGTGGACCGTCTGAGGAGCTGCAAGAGATGATCATTTGGCACACAGTGTCTTTCGTGTTTAAATGTAATACACTGTGCTTTGATTATCAATAAAACGTTTTTTGAAATCAACGCAAATTCTGAGATTTATTTAGGAATTAAAAAAACCGCTCAATTTGAAAGACCCTTTACAAGTTAGGGCCCCAGGGCAAGCTTAAAAACCTGAACGGAGCACTTTTTCTTATTCTATCTATGCTATGTCGTTGCAGGCAGTTATGCTAATTTGAAAAGGGACAAGCTGTTGGTATAAAAGAAGCAGACTTAAGTTTTCATAAAATAGCAAGACGATTAGACATTGCTGCTTCTGATTGTATAAGATCAGTTATAATACAGGGATATGGGAATCAGAGTTATGTACGAGTGCGAGGTTCTAGTTATTTTAAAAACATTTAAGGACGTGACCAACGACATCTTTGACTTCTTGCCGTACGAAATCGATATGAAAATACCCCACAAGTGCACGTCGCTTTTGTTGCAGTTACAGATAGGACTGTTTCGAGGATGGATGGCTGTACTTGAATACTTCCTCTTGCAGCGCACCATAAGACCTTAGTAGATCTTCAACATTGATGATAAGTTCTAATTTAATCACCGGTTGAAGAAACGCATTATTACTGGGTACGTTATTCTAGTGGAATTTGTATTTCCGTTGATAAATAATATTGATAATACTCTTATACTATAATCGCATATTGAACATATCGTGAACATTTGAACATTGTTACATATTTGCATGGTTACAAATGCTCCCTACAAAATCACTAAAAGTGCAATTTCCGAAAACAAGTGCGTAAAAATAGCAAACTGTTACTGATGTTGACCCACGATATTAATATTTTCACTTTTGTTATGGAAACATATTTTATTATTGCTAAGGATTATTTTAAAGACAATCTTATCAGAAATATGATTTTAAAATATAATTACACCTTAATATCATACATTTTTGCTAATCATGTTGTAAAAATTAATTGATGATATCAATTAAGAGATTATTGTTAATACTCGATTTGATATAAGAGTTTTTTAATAAATAAGTATTTTTAAATATCTACTCTACGAGGAACTTTTGTTTTTCAAAAAGTTCTCACGGCCTTTTGAGATTTATTTTTTTATTGTTCAACGTAGCAAGGCCAACCTTAAATTACCTTTTTAATAAATAAAATATATTTAATCGACAGCGACGATTAATTAATATCCTGTTTCATGACTGTTTAATATCCTCAGTATAATGCGATTTGTCCAGCTCTGCAAAATTGTCTCAGCTTTGACCTCGACATTTGATATAAATCTTCATCTGGTAGGCCATTTCCACATATTTGGGAAGACATAGAATTACTCCACCTTCCACGTCGTCAGCGATAGCTGAAAGCCAAATCTGTCGAATATGGTCCATATGAAAGCACTTCGAAATGTGAGTTATGGAGTTTTGGAGCACTAACCCGAGAAGTGTGTACTAGCGCATTATCGTGGTGATAGAGCAGTTTTTTTAGACAAATGTGGACGCTTAACCTGTATAGTACATTTCAGTTGGTCTAGTAGTGAAGCGTAATACTCTGCCAATACTGGCTTTGTCTTTTTTCAGGTAGTTTATGACCAACACATCACCAGAAAATCGTAGCTATGAACTCTATGCAGATAGAGATGTTTTCGCCTTCTTGGGTGCGCCTTCATCTGCTCCCACCCACTATAAGAATGGGCTTCGGTCAATAAGTCCCCGTTCTGACAAATAAAACATACTTTTTTGCAAATATAGACTTTATTCATCAATATATTCTCCTTGAAGAGCAATACAATCACTATAACGCTTTTCTAACATTTCTGTACCTTTTTTATAGAAGGATTTCACTTTGCCTTCAAAATATCCTTCAGTTTCGGCAATTACCTCTTCATTGACGCGAAATTTATTTCCAAAGAGCATTTTTTGAGGTCTGCGAACAGGAAATAGGTGCTGCGGGTCAGATCTGGAGAATACGGTGGACGAGGGAGCCATTCGAAGTACAATTCATGCAATTAAGCCATCATTGCCAACGATTTGTGACACGGTGCATTGTCTTGGTGAAACAGCATCTTTTTTTATTCATTTGGAACCTTTTTTGCGATATCGTCCTTCAAACACACTAATATCGCTATGTAATATTTGCTATTGATGGTTTTACCTTTCTCGAAATAATGGATGAACAATGTTCCATACGCATCCCAAAATACAGAGACCATAACCTTGCCTACCGATGGTTGTGCCGGAAGGCCGTTTTGGACGGCTGTCACCGGCTGCTGTCCACTCAGCTGACTGTCGATTTGACTCCGGAGTATAGTGATGGATCCATATTTCATCCATTGTCACATACTGCATGAAAAAATCCATTTTATTTCGCCTAAACAGCTCCAAACATTGGTCAGAGTCATAAGTCACGTTGTTGTTTTTAGTCCACTGTGAGCAAACGCGGTACCCATTTCGTTAGCAATTTACACATTCCCAAATGTTCATGCAAAATGACGTAAACACTTCCTTTCGATATCTTCATGATATTAGCTAACTTTTGCAGCTTTACTTTACGGTTTTGCGAAATAATTTTGTGAATGTTTCTGATGTTGTCTGGTGTAACCACCTCGTCCATCCATTTTACGTCCAGAGCTTTCAGCGTCATCGGTGCTTATTCGGCCACGTTTGAACTCAGCACACCAATATATTATGGTTGATTTTCCTGGGGCAGAGTTCGGGTAAGTTATCAAGCCATTGTTTTGCTTCGACGGTATTTTTATTCATCAAAAATCAATGCTTAATCAACACACGAAATTCCTTTTTTTTTCATTGTTTTGAAAATAATAAAAGTAGCGTAACTAGCAAAGCATAACAACCCAGAAACTAGTGGATAGATTGTCATGCAATTTTGACATATGACGTTTGAAGGTTGGAACAATCAACCACTGGTAAGGATTTTTCATAAGTGACGCCATCTATATGTCAGACCGGCGACTTATTGACAGATGTGTTAAAATGTAGTGAACACTATCTATTGATATGGGATATTTCGAATATTCTTCATCATCAGTTCATGTATGACCACGTTTAAATTCAGCAGCCCATTATTTTATCGTTGAAAACGAAAGAGAATAATCCTCTAAAGTGGATTTTTTTTATATGGCCACGAGGTTAAACTCTGCATCAACTATCGCCACAAATCTCTCATTAAAGTAATGTATTTGAAACTTTATAGTACGCCATTTAACAAATCATACTTAACAAATGTCATGATCATTTGGTTAAACTTGTGTCATCTATGGTACCATGTCACGTCAGAAACTTTAAATGACTACAAGTATATACAAGAATAGGCTGAACCTCAACTGTCAAGTTTCAGAGTGGTACGTTCGTTCATGAATTTCGTTTTGACGATGTTAGCATCATCAGGAGATGATTTAATCTTTTCCAGATTAAAAAGTGCGAAGACATGGTTAGCGAAACGTGCGTCGAGCAGTTCAAAAAGGTGTTTTGGTGTTTAGTGGTAAATCTCTTCAAGTTTATTCAATTCACTAACAAAACTGGATTGAGAAAGTCCTCTTACGTCTTGACCCCTCGGTTATCTAACCTTTTGCCGGAAAACGTAAGACATAACATTGTGAAGAAGAACATCAATTATCTGGCATTTGAGCAAAATATAAAGAAATTGTGCGAGCCTCATTCAGGTCGGTGTTTATCAGCATGGCTGAATTAATTTCCCTTGTTCTTGAGCCTTAATATATGGTGTGGGATTGTGGCCTTTTTCGTTATTTTGTTCTTATTTCATGTAATGTGAATGCCTGTGCTGAATGTTTTCACGGTTTTTCTTTTTCTCAAATTTCTATTTTCTTTTCTTGGGTTTGACCCACACACAAGCAGTGCTTTGTGGGTTGTAGGTTAATAGTCTTATTATGTTAGCGTAGGATCTAGACTTACAGGCTGTATGGTATTGTATTGAATATTATTGTATTATATATTGTACAAATTGTATAGCGAGGATCTTAATAAAAATCGAAAAAATAAATCTAGACAATGATAGCTCTGTTCCCAAAAAAAAATGCAATTGTTCCATCTGTAGGAAAATTAATGGTTGCTAATTTTTGGAAAGGAAAAGGTGTCCTTATGATTACCTATTCTAAAGAAAAAAACATCAGCGGTGATTACTATGCGAGTATTGTCGACAATAAAGAAAAGCATCCTGATTTTTATTCAAGTTAATTATTTTTTCATCAAGATAATGCCCGTCTTCAAAGTAACATAGCTAATGCAAAATTAACTAATCTGGCTATGGTTAATAAACTAAGTAATGTCTGACTACCAGTTGTTTCCAGGCCTGTAAAATGCCAAACAGATCAAAAATGTTCAACAGGCTCCAATGAGCAAGCTATTGTGTATGCTATACTTTTTATATTTTTGTGTAGACTTTGGATTATCGTTGGTCTAAATATATCGAGGTAGTAGGGGAATTTATTAACGAATTAATGTTTTTTATTTTCATTCCACAGATTTTTCGAACCAATCTCGCTTTTGCGAGCTGTAATTTGTTTTGTCTTTATATTTGAGAAATGCAACAGCTGTTATTTATAAAAAAATGGTATTATACGACGATCGTTCGAGAAGTTCACGGCCTGATATAGAGATTGTGTAATTATGGTTAAAATGGACAATTGTAATTAATAATTGTAATAATTGTAATTGCATACGTAATTAGTACAATAACTGTATTATATAAATATATAACAAAAAAGGGAAAACATAATAACAAACTTACTTTTAAAAAAATGTAATAAAGATAATATTTAACAAAAATTTAGAAAAAAATAACATGAAAATGTGGTCATAAAATTAAAGCTAACCAAGAAACAATCACAATAGATACTATTTAACAATTAACAAAAATACTAAATAACAAACATTTTTTGAACATGTAATACTTAGTTTTATAACATTTGTGTTTTATTATTTCGGCATCTTTTGGGTATAGGGTTTACAAGTCTTTGACATATTTCTAATAGTATAGCTTCCCAGTGTATTTTAATCACCTCCCAAAGTTCAAGCTGGTTGCGATTGGGATTGTTTCGTTTTCGTAGCAGTATGTTTCGGATCGTTATTCTGTTGATATTTCGATACAAGCGGCATATTTTCTTCTGCAAAAGGCAGCATGACTCTCTGAAGAATGTGGATGTACTCATTTAGGTCCATGTTTGTTTTTAATCCAGTAAATTGGTCCTACACGATACTATGAAAAAGCTGCCCACAACTTTATAATATCGCCTCCAAGGTTTACAATTTTAATAGTATGTTCTGGTATTAATTCTTGGCTGGGTGGTATTCTAACATATCGCCTACCATCAGAACCTATTAAATTTATTTTTATTTTATCGCTCCATAAAATATTGCGCCATTTCGTGATTATCGGTATTTAACTGATCTTGGGCAAACATAAACATTGTTTTGCATTCTGGGCGGATAACAAAGATACTTTTCTGGCTGTTCTGCCGTATAGGATACTTTCCTGAACCCTTCTTCGAATTGTTTTTGAACTTATTTCGAACCCTAGTTCACTTTTAATTTCAGTAGACGATTTTAATGGGTCGTTTTTTGAAATTCGGACAATCTGCCTGTCAGCATGAGGTGTCGATTTTCTTCTAGCTCCACGGTTTTCGTGAACTGGTTGTTTTCTTAGGGCATTTTCCAGAATTTTTTTTTGAACGACTGACGTTTCTTCCAATTTCCCTTAGTGGTTTTGTTTCTTTTCACAATGTGCTGCTTTTAAAATGTGCTGCTCTTTCAGCAGCTGTGCAACGCTACGACCGATTTCTAACAAAATTATTATTCGTCTAAGTCTGTTTTTATTAATTTTTTTAATTTCAACGCTTGAAATAAACAAAACGCGTCGATAAATTATCAGCAAAACGCCAAGAAACAACTCTATTTTTATTATCACATTTTCATGTTCGTTTTTCTAAATTTTTGTTAAATATTATGTTTACATTTATACATTTACATATTATACAGTTATTGTACTAATAACGTATGCTATTACAACTTTATTTGCCATACTTAATAGCATACGTCATTAGTACAATATTATATAATGTACAATATATTAATCTTGTTTTTATTATAGGATATGTAATCAAAATCGGTCATAGAACACTATACGTTTTAGTGAAGTTAATAACAATATATATATATATATATATATATATATATATATATATATATATATATATATATATATATATATATATATATATATATATATATATATATATACAAGGCAAAATTCACCCATGCTCACCCATAACTTAAAAACAATACTAAAAAATAAAGCTATCAGTAACGTCCCAATCATTTGCAAGTTTGTGGACTTCAAGAAGGCATACGACTACATCGGCCGAAAATCTCTGTTCAACATCCTAGAAGAAAAAGGACTCGACCCCAAAACACTACGATTGATCAAGCAGACACTGACCGACACAACTTCTAAAGTGAAAAAACTTCTAACAATGAAAAAAGGGCAACCAAACAGATAGAAGTTTTCAAGGAATATGCAGAGAAAGTCGGCCTACAAATCTCCTTTCAAAAATTGTTCTGCTCAAAATTGTTCCGAATTCTTCTGCTCAAAATTGGATGTCCTAAATTTGAACACCAAACACGGCAAGATAAATAGCTCCACAGGGGGAGAGAAGATAGTACAGAATACTCAATTTTAGAAGATGAAGAGGGCATACGGCAAGATACACAATACCTACAATAAGAAATGCATATCCATACACGCAAAAATAAGACATTACAACATAGTGATCAAATCAGAGGTACTAACGCAAGCGAGACACTTACACTCCACACAAAAAGCGGCTTAGAAAATATACTAAATAAGAACGTAAAATTATGTGGAAAATTCTCGGCCCAAAACTGACAGAGGAAGGATATCGACTACATTCTAGAAAGACCACAGAGAGATTGTTCAACGTAGCGGCGGACATAAGAAAAAGAAGGTTGAAATTCTATGGACATATCAGTATACTCCCACCGGCAAGACTCACCAACAGAATTCTAACATACATACAAGGAGTCAAGTCAACAGTACCATGGATCGCACAAGTCAGAGCTGATCTGATGGGAAAGGCACAAATGGGCCCGACAAAGACTGAGGATAGAAGAACGCGCAGAAACAAAATACATAGGTGGAACGTTGCATCAGAAAGCGAAGTTTCGAGGAAATCGGGGACAAGATGGACGGAGAAGAGAAAGAGAATCCACGGAGAAAGGATGAGAGAGGTGTGGAGGATCAGAAAGAACACTCGAAAATGAGTCAGAATGTTTTGCGTGATCCAACCGGGTCTATATACCCCCTATAAGAGGGGGTATATTCGTTACTCCTAGGATCTTTGAGTTTCATCAGCCAATTGCGCAAAGTCCTCTTGATCGTTATCAGATCGTACCCCCCAAGTGCATCTTTCAAGGGCGTAAACAAAAAATATGGCTGTATGGAGCGTGTTCAAGGGTTTTCCAATGCGTATTCTTCAGTTATTCTTTCGTGAAAACTGAATTCATCGGGTACAGATTTTATCGAAACCAAGATGATTTTTGATGATTGTTTGAGCACTTCCGAAGCTAATACCCGAACGATTTCATAAATAGTGAGCTGCTGGTCACCTTCGATAAGGTCGCGCACTACACTAATGTTGTCAGTAGTGACACTTGACCTGGGACGTCGATTTTGAATACGAATATTATATATTTCAGTTTAGATATACATTTGATTTTGATTTTATGTCAGTTATTTTTATATTGTTATTAACTTAAACGTATCTTATTTAGTAAAACGTATAGTGTTCTATGACCGATTTTCATTATATATCCTATAATAAAAACAAGATTAATACATAAGCCGTATATATGATATTACTTGATATAGCAAGATTTCTAAATACAGAACAGGGGGACATTACAGACCTTAATTGTTTAAATTAAAATATCATTTGATAAAAATATAATAAAGGAAAATGTCTCTATTTTATAACTCAAACTCAATTAAAAATATATTTGTTTTTCTTTTGCCTATTTAAACTTATATGAATAACAAAAATTATAAACCTTATTTAGCATTAAATAAATAAATGTATTTTTTTCTATTTTTGTCTTAATAAACTGGTATTTATTTTAAGGTAAGCATATATTTGCCTATTAAAAAAATGGCAATGTATGTTTGATAAAAGTTATGATGCAATATACAGATTACATTGGCAATCGCCCAACCGTCAACCAGAACTTTTGAAATTTATGAGGGTGAATCAAATATAAACCGGAATTCTTTTATTTTATACATATTTATTATTTGTAAGATAATAAAAAAAAACTATTGATCATTTTTCGACATAGTCTCCTCCACGCTCTACACATTTTTCCCAGCTGTGGCAGGCTTGTGAATTCCTTGCTCGTAAAAACTTTCGTGTTTGGGTCATCAGCCAGTTGCACACGAAGTCCTCAACGTCTTGATCGTTGTCGAATGGTACCCCTCCAAGTGCATCTTTAAGGGCGCAAACAAAAAATAGTCACAGGGTGACAAATCGGGACTGTATGGAGGATGTTTAAGGGTTTTCCAATGCATATTCTCCAGTTTTTCCTTCGCCAAAACCGAACCCATCGAGCACATATTTTATTGTAGCAAATATGATTTCTGATGATTATTTGAGCACTTGCGAAGCTAATATCCACCTTTAAAGGGATTTTATGAATAGTGAGCTGCCGGTTACCTGCGATAAGTATGCGTCGATTATGACTTACGTTTACAACACTTTCTCGTTTATTTTTAATCTTCTTGGCTCAACCAAAAACTTGGGTTTTAGACAGGGTATCGTCCCCATACTAAACCTTTAACTGGGTTAATATTTCGGATGGTTTAACGCCTTCCTTGGTTAAAAACTTTATTATAATCCGTTGCGCAACGGATGGTGGAACCTGTTGCTGCACACTCATGGCTATACTGACAAAAGAACTGAGTGAAATAGCTCACCGAGCGTTTCCCTCACTCCTAATACATTGCACCTACACTCGTAATTAGCTGAGGAAAGTAATTGCAAAATTCCAGTTTATATTTGATTCACCCTCGTAGTTGTTATGTCAAATACATTCGTTTACGTAGTATTAAGAAATCTATAGTAGGGAAAATGTATTTGAACAAAGTGAAAACATTTTTCCTCAATTTGTTTATTTTTAATTAATTGCATTACATTGGGTAATGCTGCATCGACACACACTACAAATGATTTTCAACAAAACCATGCCATAATTAAAGCAAAATTTAATATTTTTTTAAGTAGTTGATAAAATATCGAATTTCATGGGAAGAAGTATTTAAATAGTAAGTAAAGTAATAAAACCGGTGGCATAGCTTTCGATCTGATAATACTGTTGCCTTCCCCTCTGGAGGGGAGACATACCAACATCTAATGCGTCTTTAGTGCAAGTTTCAACACCCTAGAATAACTTGGTGGCCCGTAGCAATTCTTTTCGCTAACAGGATTTTTTTGTGCGTTAAAAATGAGTAACAACAATTTCGAGCAACGGTGCCTTATCCAGTTTTGTTTTAGACTTGGGCACAGTGTGACAGAATGTTTTGTAAAACTTAAATAGACCTATGGAAACAGTATTTTCTCAAGGACCCAGATGATTTAAGACATTCTCAGAAGTCCGAGAGTCCATTGAAGATGAACGTCGCAGCGGAGAGCGTTCAAACGTTCACAGAATCGGGGATCTTGTATGTTGTGATCGTCGGTTGACGATCAGAATGATCGGGGAAGAGTTAAATTTGACTCACACAACCGTTCAGTAGATATTGACCAATGAATTGGGGATGAAAATCATCTGTGCGCGAACTTGGTTCCAAACACTGTTTCGCTGAATCAAAAAGACAACAAGAGGGAAACATGTCTTGACATTTTGGGGCGAATTGAAAATGGCTCTCATTTTCTGGAACATATTATTACTCCTGACAGTGTTGGGAGTTTTGAATACGACCCTGAAAAGAAGAATACTCCAACCTTACCACGGCCAAAAAAGCCAGAAATCATCACGTGGGCTCCGTAGCCCCCTGAACACCAGACTTGAGTCCTTGTGACTTTTTCATCCTAAAGGTACCATTTTGGGACATTGGAGAACATTGAAGAGACCGTAACGGACCAGCTGAAGGCAATTCTAGTTTCTGAGTTCCGGCACTGTTATGAAGAGTGAACAAATGGTCTCCAGCGATGTGTGGCTTCCCAAGGCAGCTACTTTGAAGTAAACAATGTAGAAATGTAATTTCAATTAAATGAAAAAATTCTCATTACTTTACTTATACGCCTGGTATGTAATGTATATACACAAGCCAACAAGAAAAAAAATTGATGCCTAGGATTTTAGAACTGATTTTAGCTATATTTGGGGCGCTAAATCTAAATATAAAGTCAGTTTTTCTCTATCTACTTTACTTTTTTAGATACATCCACTTATCTATCAATGTTTTTTTTAATTCAATACATTCAAGTATGGTTATTCTAAAATTATTATATAAGAATTGGTTGTTGTATATTCGCCCTATTGTCAGGTCAACTTTAACGCTTGAACTAAAGTTGAGGTTAGTTTGTGAGTTCTCGCCGTATACGTTAGATCGAAGTTGGCTTCGTGTGATATTTATGTTTAGGAAAGAGTTGTTATAATGTTAACCCAAAACGTACTGTGTTGTAGATTGTTGTATTTATGTTGCTGAATAAAAATAAAATGAGTTCAAGTAGAAGAAGTTGTGTAAATCATCTTGATGTGTTTTACTGCATATGTGGAGAATATACTTTAAAAGAAAACAGAAAAACTGTTAGTAGTTTTATAAAGAGAGGTTATCTTGGATACTTTGGTGTTAGGCTTGGTGATCAGGATAAAACCTGGGACAGTATTTGGTCTGTAAAACTTGTACAGAACATTTACGACAGTGGACTACCAGGAAAAGAAAATGTCTAAAATTTGGCCGATGGTTTAGAGAGAACCCAAAAACCACTTCGATGACTGTTAATAAATATTAGGGGGACCGAAAATTAATCAAAATTTCTTCGATATGCTCATTTACAGTCAGTTTGTGTCGAGACACGGCCCCACAAACACGGAAGTTTTGTTGTTACGTTCATGCTTGGTTGTACATTTTATTTTTCGGTTAAAAAGTTTTTGTTCTACCAAGGAGGAAGGATGTCAAGGCCAACAATAGAAGAGGCACACTTACGTCATTGTATGCTATTTTTGTTCGATCAAGGAATGAAGGCAAACGAAGCAGTGAAATAAATTACCGATACTTACGGGGATATTCTAAAACCAAACACGTGTCATAGATGGTTCAAAAAGTTTAAAAATGAAAACAGGAATTTCAAAGGTGCCGCCCGAAAATGACGACCCCAAAAATTAGATGATAACCTGGAGGCGATGGTGGATTCAGATCTTCGTCAAACTATTGAGGAATTATGGTCCTCAATAACTGTAGACCATGGCTGTCCATGGTCTACAGTTCAGGATCATCTTCGTCGCATAGGAGAATTGTACAGGCACGGAATTTGGGTTTCTCATGAATTGACGGAGACGGCGCTCGATCAACAGCGTACCATCTGAGCGTCTCTTTTGTCTCGGTATGAAGCCGATCCGTTTTTGCGACGAATTGTAACTGGAGATAAAAAGTGGGTGCTATACAATAATCCTGTACCTGGTACAGTACCTGAGAAGCACCTGTTCCGACACCTCGATCATCACTACCAATAAAGAAGGTTTTTTGTGTGTGGTGGGATGTTTGCTGGAATCATACGCTATAAATTGCTTGAACCTGGTCAAACCGTTACAGCGACAGTGCCGACAGCTCATAAAAAACGATATGTTTTGCTCAATAACAAAAAAAGGATCCTTCAACACGATAACGCGAGGCCTCACGCTGCAAAAAGGAGACAAGAAAAAATAAGGGAGCTTTGATTGGAACATTTACCTCATCCACCCTATCCACCAGATCTCACGCCGTCGGATTACCACCTTTTCAGATCGTTAGAGCATATATTAAAAAGTAAAAAATTTAACAGTGTTGGAGAAGTAAAAATGCACTTGGAAAAGTTTTTCAATGAAAAATTTTTTAAAAAGGAAATCGAACAACTGCCTTTGCGGTGGCAAAAAGTGTTATAAAATGATGGAAATTATTTTGTTGACTAGTATTTAAGATTTCTTTGTAAATAAATGTTTTTCGTCAGCAAAAAAAATGATTATTTTGCGGTCTCCCTAATATTACTGCAATCAGTCGAAACAACCGTGTGGACTTATACCAATAAGTGGACTTAATATATAATAATGTATAATATATAATCATATATACCAATAAGTGGACTTATCCTGATTTATCAGAGACATGATTGATTATTTAGACACTCAGAGGAAATGCCGATCCCAAAGTTTGGCCAGCTACCAAATGCTCTGTGAAGACGAGTATTGTCCTTCATTATGTTTTTCTCTATCTTTGTATATAATATTTGTATAATAAAACAATAAAAATTTCGTGTTTAATTTTCTTTATTTTATTCATGGATTTAGCTTAAAATAGTGTAACGTATATTTCATTAAAATGTATTATCTTATGTGTTATGCATAAAGACATAGGTTTCACAAGTATCAGATTATAAATATTTTTCAAAGTTAACTATGGTTTATTATTGATATTGTCACAAACTATGCGATTTATTGCTATTATACTTTTTCTATAGTAAACAAATTTATTACATAATCAATTAATGGAAGAAACACGGTCAAATTTAGGCTGCGTTGTGACCGACATAAAACAACAAATAAGATAATTAGACATTTTTTATTGTTCTTCATCAAGATAAAATGTTACGTCTAGAGATTATAAAAGTGACCTACATACTGAATTGTAGAGTAAGAAATTGCGTGGACTTTTATAACAGTTACGAACCATTTGATTGTGCGACTGTTGATATAGTAACAGGTAATTTACAGTCTGAAAGTTTTATATTGTTTGGAGAACATTCGAGTGAAATTTGTGTAGGTTTTAAATGTTTTGAATTTCTAGGAAATACATATATCAAGTCGAAAATAAACAACTGGTTCAAAAAATGTCAACCATTATTTATTTTTAAATGATATAGTGTTTTTTAGTATTTGATGGAGTTTTTAGAAACTCGTGCGCTATTGTTTACTAGTCGTTTTAGTTTCTTATTTTTAAGATTCGAAATTTTTGGGAACGAGTTTTTCATTGTTCAGTGTGAGGTCGACTGGTGATTTCTATGACATTTTTGGATTTCAGCAATGGATCATATTTGCACTTAATTTTTTTTTATTATTTGCATATTTACACTTTACATATTGCATATGTAACAATTCAAGAAAAGTTAAATCATGAACTTTCATAGTCATTGCTCAGAACTTATGTCATAACTTTTTTTATTATTATTAGGTGTGCAAATAAGTTCTGATCTCTCCGAATTAATCAACTATAACTTTATTTTACGTTCAAATCTTTTTCCCGTTGCTTTGGAAATTCGTAGTACCAATCATTAACATAAAAAAACTACATATGAAAACTTTGCTACACGACATAATCTCACAAAGATCACAAGTGAGCACGATGTTGTCCGACAGCCACGTGATGCACTTTCGTTCGCTTTTCAACTAAAAAAAGTGTTCTCGAGGTGAACAAAATGATTTGCTTTCTTTTTTTTTTTGGCACGTCTGAGAGTACGTGCAAAAGATGGTGTAGTCTGTTTCAAGGTATTTCGTTGCCCTTCGGCAAAATGTTAATTGCCCCAATAAATCTCAATAAAACTATTCCTAGTTTCTTAAAAGGCGCCAGAGCCGAAGTGGTTTAACTTTTGGATAATTTTGGGAAATATAAAATATTGTTAAATTATGATTAAATTATTATTATTCTTGTGGACTTGGTGTCACTCTCTCAGCTCAAAAAGCTGGAAACCATAAACCAATTTTTCCCTCGCGACGTTGAAGTTCGTCTCGGAGCCTGGGAATAAATTTCATTATAACCCAATATTCCGTTGGCATTAAACTTATTATTATTTCATTCTTTTCATCCTTTTTTCCAGCCAAGCTGGATTTTAAATAATGTGCGGGCCGATGTATTATTATTATTATGTTCCTTTCCACGTTTTCCCCAGCTAAGCTGGATTTTAAATGAAGTGCCGGCCGTAGCCAAAATATTTCATTCCTCCAAAAATTTTCGGGCGATGCGAGTGGTATTAAGGATTACTGCCCTCTGCATTATTTTAAACAGATTTTCTTCCAGTTCCAGAAATTTGATGTTATTTTTCAGGTTCTTTGGTATAATGCCAGTTATTGAAAATATTAATGCCACAATATAGACCCGATTCAACTTCCATATCCGCTTTATTTCTGACTTGGGGGTCTGTATATTTGTGTACTTTTTCTTCAGCTATTTTTTGAATGTTGTGTGTGTTTAGAACATTTATGTTGATTAGAAATGCTGCTTTCTTCTTTTTGTCCAGCAATATAATATCTGGCCTATTACAGTGCACGGTTTTGTCGGTTATTATTGTTCGGTCGTAATATAACCTGAAATCGGCTGAATCTCGTACCGCCTCCAGGGTGTATTAAAATAGGGAACTTGCTCTGTTATAAGGTTATTACGACTTGCAAGCTCCTGGTGGACTATACTGCCCATCTGGTTATGACGGTGAAGATATATTCCGTCTGGGAGAGTCTGCCACATGCTCCTACAATATGTTGGATAGTTTCAGACTTTTCGTGGCCTTTTCTACATTTGTCATTTGATACTCGTGCATCCTTAATGACATATTTTTGGTAGTTCTTAGTGTGCAGGACTTGATTCTGAATTGCACACATAAAGCCTTCAGTCTCCGTAAAAAGACCTCCCCATGTCCACCAGGCGATCGACGCACTCTTGTCGACTTCATGACGATCAAGATCATGGGGGTATCTACCGGGTAGATACATATTTTTCCACTCTTGTATAATTGTTGCAGTTGTCTGAATGCTCTCATTTTGTCGTTCCACTTGTTTAAGATTCAGAGGCATATAATTATCATCAGCTAAACACACGCTGACACACGCAAACACATTTTTATTATTATTATTATTAGTAAGAAGATTATCCTAGTTCTGAACTCAGCATCTCAGCCTAAGCTGGTCTATATTACAATGCCAAAATGAGAAAGCAATTCAACTCCTCTCACTTAGCATACAATTTTACGAACAATGTGGCATGTCTGCAAGAGTACTGCACGTTGTCCTACTATGGCAATCGTTTTTGAGATACCAAGGCTCTTTAAATTTTTTGAAAAGTTCTTACTTATTAGGCCTTCATCGGATATAACGAAAGGCACTATCTCTACCTTATGCAGTTTCCACTGGTTTTTCAAATCGTACGCAAGGTTTTCATACTCAGTGGTTTTGTCCAACTCGGTTTTCCTGGTATTATGAGAGAGTGGCACTGCGATGTCAATTATAAAAGCCCTTTTCTCCTTTTTACTAATTAGAACAATGTCTGGTCTATTATAATCGACCGTTCGATCTGTTGTGATTGGTCTGTCCCAGTATAGGATTGAATCAGATGATTCCAATACGGAAGAAGGTGAGTACGTATAATATGGAGCAGGTGCGTTATCTAATAGCGAATACTTTAATGCAATTTGCTGATGTATAATTTTCGCCAGCTGATTATGTCTTCCTAAATAAGCATTAGGGGCTAGAACTGCACACCCACCGATAAAGTGTTCAATCGTTTCCCCCACTATACCGCACTTCCTACATCGATCGACAACATCCGATCATTCATCCGATCAACATCCGAAGATTTATTATTATTATTATTATTCTGCTCATCCTTACTGTAGAATATCAGCTCATGCTGGCCGATATTCCAATGCCAAGATGAAAAAGCAATTCAGCTCCTCTCACCCTAGCATAATATTTTACGAACAATGTGACACGTCTGCAAGAGCACGGCACGCTGCCCCACTATGGCAATCGATCTCGAGATATCGAGGCTCTCGAGGTTCTTTGAAAATCTCTTACTTATCAGGCCTTCGGCGGATATAACGAAGGGCACTACATCTACCTTACTCAGTTTCCACTGGTTCTTCAAGTCGTATGCCAGATTTTCATATTTTGTGGATTTTTCTATCTCAGTTTTTCTAATGTTGTGAGATAGCGGCATTGCGATGTCAATTATAAAAGCCCTCTTGTCCTTTTTGTTGATTAGAACCATATCCGGCCTGTTATAATCAACCGTTCGATCAGTAGTGATTGGTCTGTCCCAGTAAAGAATGGTATCGGATGATTCAAGTACAGGAGAAGGCGAGTACTTATAATATGGGGGAGGTGCGCTTTCTAACAGCGAGTATTTTTTTTTCAATTTGTTGATGTATAATTTTTGCCAGCTGATTATGCCGTCCTAAATAAGCATTAGGAGCAAGGGCCGGGCAACCGCCAATAAGGTGCTCAATTGTTTCCCCCCAAAGTACCGCACTTCCTGCACTTATCGACTACGTCCAAATGCAGTATGTGCTTTTCATAGTTTTTTGTTCTTGTTACCCTATCTTGAATAGATATCGCGAAACCTTTTGTTTCTGGGTACAAAAGTCCATCGGTCAGCCACTTCAGAGACAATTGTTCGTCAATGGTGTCATTTTCGAGTGACTTAGGAAACCTTCCGTGCAATGTTTGTCCTTTCCATTCTCAAACGCAATCCGTGAGTGTTGTTCTGCTATCAATACGATTTTGTTTATTTAGGTTCAGTGGGGTGAAACCCCGGTCCTCATTTGCAACCAATTTCATTAACATACTGTTTGAATCAATGAAGTGTTTTCTCATTCTATTTTCTTGATTGAGACAGAGATTTTTTACGTTTACAAGGCCTCTACCCCCCAACTTTCTTGGAATGTATAGTATTTTCGTAGATGAGTTTGGATGCAGGCATCGGAACTTTGTTAATGTTCGACGTGTCAACCTATCAAGTTCATCAAGGTCAGTTTCTGACCATTTAACAATGCCAAAAGAATATGTCAGAGTTGGCACTACCCAACCGTTAATCGTTCTAATGAGGTTTCCACTATTCAGTTTGGTGTTTAAAAGTTTTGTAAGTCTCTTTTGGTATAGAGTGGAAAAGTCCTTCTTTAACTGGTTATGATCAAGTTTATGCTTTTGGGGTATTCCTAAATATTTGTAGGATTCTTCTGGTGCTAGTTGTTGTATGTTACAAAGTATTGAATGTTGAGTCTGAACCTTTCCCTTCTGTATACTAATGGTAGAACACTTGTCCAGTTCGAATGACATTCTGATATCCCTACTGAATGTTTCAACCGTTTTTATCAATGAGTTTAATTTTTCTCTAGTTTCTCCATATAATTTAAGGTCATCCATATATAGTAGATGAGAAAGCTTTCTTGGATTCCTCATGTTAAGTTTATATCCAATATTGCTGTTGTTGAGTAGTGTGGACAAAGGGTTCAATGCTAGACAGAACCAAATTGGAGAAAGGGAATCTCCATGAAAAATTCCCCTCTCGATATTTGTAGCAGCAATATATTGTTGGCCGACAAAAAGATTCGTTTTCCACATGCTTTTTTGTATCTATATAGCAGATATTTAAGTTGCGTTTTCTTTTTCGCGCTTGCTCAAGGACTACAGCATCGATCGTCAATTGTTCCTTGCAGCCCATACTTGCTCTTATACATCCTTTCTGTTCTTCTTCAAAATTGTTGTTTTTATCACAATGTTGGTAGATTTTTTCATTGAGTAGAGCTGTGAACAGTTTATATAACACTGACAGACATGTGATTGGTCTGTAGTTATTGGGTTGCTCCATTAGGAAGTCGGGGAAAGTGTCTGGATTTATTAAAACCTCCTTAAATGCATTTGCAAGTACGGGATAGGCGTCTGTAAAGCTTTTAATCCAGAATTTATGCAATCCATCTGGTCCAGGCGCCTTCCAGTTGTGAGTCTTCCTGACAGCAGTGCAAATGTCAGTCTCTGTGAAATCGTTAGACTCCATATCTGGGAGCACATTTGTCTGTTCTTGAATGGTTTTAACCTAAGGAGCCAATTTTTCGTAGCCGTCTGATTTTTTCCAAACCGATCTCCAATATTCCGCAAAGGAAGACACATCCATATTCTTAAGTTCTGATTATTATTGTTATTAATATTTGTGTATTTTGAATTTATTAGTACAATAAAAATTATAACTTAAATTTAATTAAACATTTAATTCGGTTTCGCACTCATTGGCACTTTGAAATACATTAATAAGTGGTTCTATATTAGTAGTAAATAATACATAGGAATCTTCTATTTTAATAACATGGTTAATCGAATTTATCCAACTTTCTTTGGGAATAGTATCTACAACCTTCCTAATTAATGTTGCAGTACTTACACTCTGAATTTCCAATTTAGTCTTATTTGCATTAGGAACATTATTTTTTGGTGGTTATGATAACTAGCATTGTTCATTACAATTACTACATGCTGTATTTACATTAAGTCCCCTATTCAATAAAGAAACATACGCATTTTTAACACTTTACTTAGCATCGGGGATAAATGTTTTCTTTTAAAATGAGGACTACCACAACATTAGCAGAGGCAGAATGATGATTATCTTGCCAATAACGCCACATCTTTAGCACGTTTGGAATAACAAAAAATACGATAGAAATTATAGAACTGCACTGTTTAAGAAAATAATGCTAACTAAACTAAAATATTTCGAAACTACTAAACCAGGTATAAAATTCATTTTATCTTTTTACCTGTTATTTTATTAGGCCCGGCCCTATTTACGTTTCTTACAACTTTGTCGGGTTTCGTTAGGACAGGAGTTGTTAAGAGTTTATTGTAGCCAAACTCTCAACGATATATCTTGAAATGCACTATACCTAAAGTTTCGGACTAAAAAAACTACTAAAAAAAGATGAAGACGAGCAATTGGATCAGCTGTTACAAGAAAATCCTTATCAAACACAAAAGGAGCTTGCTGAACAATTTCGTATCAACAAGCAATTTCCCATCGGTTGCAGAAGCTGGGAAAAATTTACGAGGCTGGTCATTGGGTTTGGTTTACGTTAGCCCAGAAAATAAAGTGAGATGCTATGAAACTGCAGTTTGCCTGCTGTCAAGATTAAAACTGAAGAATTTTCTGTTTAAAATTGTGATAGGTGATGAGAACGGACTCTTGTTTCCAGCGATATCTCTTAAAAGAATGAAGAATATTAACAGCCACACCTGCTAATAGTGAATCTAAAAAAAGATGGAAAATCTCCCCGAGAAATTAGAAAAAATATTAATGAAAACCATAACACTATTCAAAAAATTATAAATGAAGATATGATATGAAGAGACCGGGCTTCTTGCATGTAAATTCAGATGAGGACGTCCAAAGAATCTAGACAGGCATCAAGAACGAGCGATCTTGAGATCTGCATGAGAAAATCCGGCATCTAGTGCACCATTATTGGCAACTGATATCGTACGGGGCTACGGGATTATTGTAACACCACATACAATACACAACCTCATAAAAAATAAGGTTTGAAGTCTAGAAAAGCACGTAAGAAACCAAACATATCAAAGATCAACAAGTCTAACTTTCGCCAAATTATATGTCGATAAGCCTCACACCTTTTGGCAACATGGGATTATTAGCGACGAATGAAAATTCAAAGATTTTGGAGCTGACTATAACTAGAGACAGACGTGAAAGAAAAATACGGAGCAAATTATGGCATACTTTCAATCATGGTGGTGGTGGGGTTTTGATGTGGGGCTGTATGAATTATTCTGGTTTTAGAAAACATAAATTTATTGAAGGAATCGTCGATCATTTTTTCCTAGACATTTAGAGAGGAAGGCTCAGTCTGATTTCACTGTCAATCAGGACAATGAGCTGAAACATCGAGCACATAAAGTCGAAGAATGGTTACTCTATAATGCGCCAAGATAGTTAAGAACTCCTCCGCAATTACTCTATTTAAACCCTATAAAACAGGAGAATTAAAAAGTCAGCTGAATAAACACCCCATAAAAATAAAACATAACTGAAATAAACCTTGGAAAGGGAGTGGCCTCTGCTGGATCCTAATGTCACAACAAACTTAGTTTCTTCTAAGACTATGTAAAGTTATTATAAACAAAGGCGGATCTACAGACCTTTAAACATAACTAATATTAAATTCGATGATTTAATCTGATTAAGTCACTACCTGATGATGCTAACATGGTTAGCGAAACGTGCGTCGAGAAGTTTCAAAAAATTATTTGGTACTTAGTGGTAAATCTCTTCGATTTAGTGTTTCACACCGAAAGTTGCAATAGAAGAATTGATAACTAATATTATAAAGAAAAAGTAAATATAAATTTTGTTATATTGTTTATAAAATAGACTTTAAATCTATGTATGTTCGGATGAAAAAGTATTAAGGTATGTCCGCATTTGTTCAACTTTTGATCGTCTAGACTCTAAACGTATGTATATGTTGAAAGGTTAGACGCATGCGGTGTTGAACGAGAGGCATGCAAGGATGCAAGGAAAAATTATGACGCACGACGAGACGCAAACGCAACGCACCGACTCCTACCAATGTTGGGTATCTTGCGCTTTCAATTTCTTGATATAATCTGTAAGTTTTTGCAATAGTTTATAAATTGAATTTAAAGTAAAGTAGTTTAATTTTATTAAATTAGATAAATATATTAAATTATATATTTAAGCATAAAACATAAATATATAATTTTGAAAGTAATAATGTTTTTGCAAACTCCAGGGGCAAGACGAAATCACAACAGAAATGCTGAAATATATGGGAGAAATAGCAAAAGAAGAATTTTTGTCACTACTAAACGATGTCATAATGGAAAAGAAAGTGACTGTGACAGATTGGAATATGGGTATAATATTGTTCTTGTTTAAAAAAGGAGATATCAAAGAATATAAAAACTATAGAGGGATCACACTAACAAGTTTAACCTGGAAAAATATTTCCCAGAATAATAGAGCATAGGCTGAGAGAAAAGTTAGAAGCAACATTATAGGAACCACAGCATAGTTTTAGAAAGGGTTGAAGCACACAATGTCTGATATTTATAATTAGACAACTAGGAGAAAAACTGTTAAGAAAAGAAACCGAAATCCATATTTGTTTTTATTAACCTGAAAAATGCATTTGATAGTGTAAAAAGAAGAGATGTCTGGTAAAGTCTAAAGAGAAGAAGACTAGAAGGGAGAATAATAGAAATTATCAAGACCTTATACAACAATAACAAGAATAAAGTAAGAATGCATAACGGTGAATTCGCAGAATTTGAGACAGGGCTCTGTACTGAGTCCACTGTTATTTTCAGTAGTTATTCAGTCAGTTATTGACGATGTTGTATACAATAGCAAAGCAAATTGCTCGAATATAAAAATAGGTTTTAAAAAAATGAAAACAGTGACACAACACAACACAAGAATTACTGTTCACTGATGATATGATCCTAATGGTAGATTCTAAAGGAAAACTACAAAATAACTTAGCGATATATAACGAAGAGCTAAGAAAAGTAAACATGGAAATAAATATCGACAAAAGCAAAACAATGCTAATTGAAGGCACAAAAATAAAACATAAAATTGTACTCAATGAGAAGATAATGGAAAAAGTAAAAAACTGCAAGTATTTAGGCGTAATAATAGGAGATAATGGGAAAATGGACGATGAATGGGAAAAGCCGGCCAACTATTCAACACCTTAAAAACAATATTCCTAGGAAAAAGATATATACCAAAAGTAGTGAGCCCATCAATAATATATGGCAGCGAATCTTGGACCTTAACAAAGATAAACAAAACTAGAATTACAGCTACAGAAGTGGGATTCCTACCCAAAACTAGAGGGAATTACAAGAAGGGATAGAGTGAGAAATATGACAGTAATGGAACAATTGGAAATGAAACCAAAAGAAAGATCCATTATAGAAGAAAGAAAACTGAGCTGGCTAGGACACATCCACAGAATGAAGAGAGATTAGCAAAACGAATCTTTGAAGCAAAAATACGAGGAAAAATAAAGTTGAACGTCCAAAACAGATGGGAAGGAGAGTTCGATAAGCGGCAGAAAAACGAGGAATTCATTGGATTGAGGCTAGAAAATTTGCACTGGACAGGAACTCATGGGTAAAAATTCATGAAATACCATCATACTGAAAGGTAAACTGCCAGCCTTACACCTAACGGTACAACGGGCTTTTAGATTAAATAAAATAAAAAGTAATAAAATTGTAAATTGAGTAAGGAATATTTTTTTAGTGTATATATTTTCCTGAAGTAAATTATAGTAATTATTCTAAATATTCCTTTGTCCATACAGATTTTTTTTCTTTATTTTTCGTGCTTCCATGCGGGTATACTCAACATACGTCTAACATGACAATGTCAGATGTATTCATGAAACTGAAATTGAAAAACAGTAGATACTTACAAAATAAAATGTTTTTAACCTTTTTAAAAAACCGTCTTTATTGATGCAAATATGTGGACAGGAAGGAGGCATGCATCTTACCCTGTGCTAGGATGCATGCGCTAATGCATGTAATAACGCAAGTTGAAAGAAACGTTGAAATGCATGTTGAACGGAAAAGTAGAAAATATGTGGACATACCTTAATACAGTTAAGAACTCCTCCACAATCACCAGATTTAAACCCAATAAAACATCTTTGAGGACAATTGAAAAGGAAGCTGAAGCAAGCTTAATTTCTTCTATGAATAAAAAAAGAATATGTGAAGTTATTACAAACAAAGACGGACCTACAGGCCATTAAACAGGACTAATATTATAAAGAAAAACTAAATATAACTTTAAAAAATCAATGTATACAGACTGTCTGCAAGCAAAATTGTTAAAAATTGTGTTTTGTTAAATAGATTACAAAATAAATAAAAAATAAAATAAGTCAGATCCATATATGTTCAGATGAAAAAGTTCGAAAATAATAGTTCAAAATTAAAAATAGTTTGTTAATGAAAGTTTATTATTTGTAAAAATCAAAAATAAATAGAAGTCACATGATGTACACAGACTTTTTTATTAAGTGTATATCAAAATATTTTTTCAATTCGAGAACAAAGACATAAAGATGAGTACTAGGGATAAATCAAGCGTAAATAAATGATAAGCTAATCAAGGTTGTATTTGCATTTCATCATTATCTTAGTGATAAATTAAAGGTTTATCGCATATTTATATAAAGAATGAAATTTAAAAATTAGGCCAGGAATATGACATATTGGATTTGGTAATGGCATGTTGAGTAAAGGGTGGAAGGGGGAAATTCTGGAACATTTCCGGACCGAGTCAGGCGGCTCATGTTGTCGACCCTACACTACCCTTACCAAGAATAGAGCTTCCCCGCCACGAGTGAAAGAAGAAGAACAGAATGTCTATTTCTACAAATGGGGACTGAGTGTCCTCTTCCAGCATATGGTGGTGAAATTAATGACCTCTTTGAAAGCCATACAATTCGTGTTGGAATGGATCAATAGCCTCTATTTTAAAATTTTCTCTCTCTCTCTCTCTCTATATATATATATATATATATATATATACATATATATATATATATATATATATATATATATATATATATATATATATATATATATATATATATATATATATATATTTATTATTATTCACGTATGGGCCCTGGTGGACCACGCGAAGTACAATTAGAGGCGTTTGTTGTTGTTAGCCTTCCTTTGAGCTCATACTAATTTCATTCTTTCGCTATGAGCTTTTTTCCTTTCCTCAGACCAAGTTGTTCCAGTCTTCCTACATTTTTCTCTCTGGCCAACCTTCCAAACGTTAACCTTGTGTCTGAAACAACCTCTACCCTGAATTTCACTTTGTGTAATATTTGCTGAACTTAGGTCCTCTTTAATTGCCGCAATCCATTTAATTATTTCTACTTTAGCTCTACTCCTATTTTCATAAAATTCGACTATTTGTCTAGTTAGCCTACTCGGATTCATCCGCTTGATGTGTCCGTAAAACTTAAGTCTTCTTTTTCTTATATCGCTATGTATATCTGTGTATTGTTTGATTTCTTGGTTTTCTTGAAGTCGGTATGTTGTGCTATTTATTTGTTTGGGGCCTAGGATTTTTCTTATGATTTTTCTTTCCTTCTTTTCAATGTCCTCGATGTCCCTCTTTCTATTCAAAATGAGCGTTTCTGCAGCATATAGACATTCTGGCTTAATAACCGTGTTGTAATGTCTCAGTTTTGTGTTTTTAGATAGGCATTTTTTGTTGTAAATATTTTGTGTAAGTCTCAATGCCGTTTCCATTTTTTGACATCTACCCTTATTGGCCGCTTTTTCCAACCCATCTTCCATGATTATTTCACCCAAATATTTGAATTGAGAGACTCGTCTGATGTTTTACTCGTCCCATATTTTGTTTTTAGAAATGGTGTTCTTAGTCTGTTGCAGGTCATGTATTGTGTCTTTTCAAAGGAAATTTGGAGTCCTACCTTTTCTGCTGTTTCTTTTAGGATTTCAATCTGTTTTTGAGCCGTTAATACATCTTGAGCTAAAATTGCTAGATCATCAGCAAATGCCAGACAATCAATTTTGATGTTGGTTCTCCCCAGTTTAATGGGCTGGTCAATATTCAGTGCCGAATTTTTTTCACGTCACTCCTGTATTACTTTTTCTAGAACACAGTTAAATAAGAGTGGCGAGAGTCCATCCCCTTGTCTCACACCACTTTTAATTTCGAAGGGTTCTGAGATGTCACCCATGAATTTAACTTTTGATCTCGTGTTAGTTAACGTTGCTTTAATAATTGCCAGCGTTTTCAGATCTAGTCCTTGTTCTTTCAAGATTCGGAATAAAGATTCGCGGTCAGTAGAATCATATGCTTTTTTAAAATCCACAAATGTACAGACGAGATTTTTATTGTACAGTTTTTGATGTCTTAGAATCAACTTTAGATTCAGGATCTGTTCAGGGCAGGATCTGCCCGGTCGAAAACCTGCCTGATATTCACCAATGTTCGGTTCTAACTGTCCCTGTGCTCTGTCTAGTAGACATTGAGATAGAATCTTGTAACAAACTGGGAGAAGAGATATCCCTCTATAGTTGTTTACATCCGTTCTATCTCCTTTCTTATGTAGTGGATGGATTAGAGCATCTTTCCAGTCTTCCGGAATCCGTTCGGTTCGCCAAACTTCTTGTAGAATTTTGGTTATTTCCTTGATTGTACCTGGACCAGCGGATTTCAAAAGTTCAGCAGTGATTCCATGTTCACCAGAAGCTTTGTTATTTTTAAGCCGCTTGATTTGCCTAAGTATATCCTCTTCATTCGGTGGTAATGAATCTGGGTTTGTTTGTTTAGGGTTTAGTGTTGGTAATTTGTTTAAGGGCTCAGAACAGTTTAGTATTTGTTCAAAATATTTCGCAAGTTCTTTGCAATTGTCTTGGTTATTTAGAGCTAGTTGTCCGTTTTCCTTTTGAAAGCATAGGCTCTGCGGTTGATAGCCTGTTAATTTAGTTTTAAATGTTTTGTAAAAGTTTCGGGTGTTATTTTTTTGGAAATCTTTTTCTATTTCATTAAGATGATTGTTTTCATATTTTCTTTTAGTTTGTCTAATTAGCTTCGATGTTTCTTTTCTTACTTCCAAAAAGATGTTATAGTTTATTGCTGTTTTTTGACTGTTCCAATCTTTGAATGCTTTACTTCGGCTTAATACTGCTTGCTCGCAAACTTCATCCCACCACGGATGTTTTCATCCCACCACGGATGTTGTAAAGGGACCAACTTTAAGGCCATTTTAATAATTTTTTGTTTTAATTCTTGCCAGTTCTGTGCAGGTTGTTTATCAAGCTCTTCTGTTAGGGCTGGTTTTATTTTCGTTGGGTCAAACTTTGGTATTAGCAGCCCCTTTTGAATAAGTTTTCGAGGTTTTAAGCTAAGTTTGATTCTAGTCAAGTAGTGATCCGTGTCTATATTTGCTCCTTTCCTGACTTGAACGTTCAAAATCTCTTTATAATTGGGGTACGAAATGGCAACATGGTCAATTTCTTGGTCAACAGGTCTTTTGTTTTGTTATTTTCTTCTTAAAATGGGTTGACATTATTTTTAGATTAAACTGCATAGTTCAACCAATAAACATAGTTCAACCAATCTTCTACCATTATGGTTAGTCCATTTATGAGCGGGAAAACTGCCGACTGTTTTCCTGTACTTTTTTTCTTTCCCTAGTTGGATTTAATGTTCGCCCCAATTCGTGTAGTTTTCCTGGACGCAGGAGAGAATTGATATTTACCGTTCCAAAGAAAGTTTTTATTTTCGGTTTCAGACGTTGGCCAGAGGTCTCCGACTCCCTCTGAAAGATTTTGCGTTTAAGCCCGGACACCCCAGAATCCGAAAGTCCGGTTGTACCAGCAAAGCTGGCAGACGATTGTCTACCTCCTGGGCTAATTTTGTAATTACTAGAACGCTTCATCTTGTACTTTGAATTAAAGGTTTGAACCATGACGGTTCAGAGGTTAAGACTGGAGGGGTTAGTTCCAGAATTTAAATATCAGCCGCACCACTGGTGAACAGTCGCTGACCACTCAGCCGCTTGATACAAGTCAGACGCTAAGTGGATTTAGCTTTCTTTTTGCCTTGGTTCGGGGCTGCTTATTTTGGGATATTCGCAGCTGTCCATTAATATCTAATGGAACTTTCACTATCCACCACCCGTGACCCGTCCAGTACCTTAGGCGAGGTATACTATATATATATATATATATATATATATATATATATATATATATATATATATATATATATATATATATATATATATATATATATATATATATATAGATATGTATGTATATGTATATGTATAGATATATATATATATATATATATATATATATATATATATATATATATATATATATATATATATATATATATATATATATATATATATATATATATTATTATTTTTGTTATTATTATTCACGTATTGGCCCTGGTGGACCACGCGAAGTACAATTAGAGGCCTTTGTTGTTGTAAGGAAGACTCTTTGCGCCCATACTAATTTCATTCTTCTACTTTAGCTCTACTTTAGCTGCATTTCCAATGCATTTTCTACTTTAGCTCTACTCCTATTTTCATAAAATTCGACTATTTGTCTAGTTAACCTATTCGGATTCATCCGTTTGATGTGCCCGTAAAACTTAAGTCTTCTTTTTCTCATATTGCTATGCATATCTGTGTATTGTTTGATTTCTTGGTGTTCTCGAAGTCGGTATGTTGTGCTATTTATTTGTATGGGGCCTAAGATGTGTATTTTTTGTTTTAAATAGTTTGTGTAAGTCTCAATGCCGTTTCCATTTTTTGACATCTGTCCTTATTGGCCGCTTTTTCCAACCCATTTTTCATGATTATTTCACCCAAATATTTGAATTGAGAGACTCGTCTGATGTTACCATATTTTGTTTTTAGAAACGGTGTTCTTAGTCTGTTACAGGTCATGTATTGTGTCTTTTCAAAGGAAATTTGGAGTCCTACCTTTTCTGCTGTTTCTTTTAGGATTTCAATCTGTTTTTGTACCATTAATATATCTTGAGCCAAAATTGCTACATCATCAGCAAACGCCAGACAATCAATTTTGATGTTGGTTCTCCCCAGTTTAATGGGTTGGTTAATATTCAGGGCCGACCTTTTATTACGCCACTCCTGTATTACTTTTTCTAGAACACAGTTAAGTTTTCACTCACTCCAGTTTTAATTTCGAAGGGCTCTGAGATGTCACCCATCAATTTAACTTTTGACCTTGTGTTAGTTAATGTTGCTTTAATAATTGCCAGCGTTTTCAGATCTAGTACTTGTTCTTTCAAGATTTGGAATAAAGAATATTTATATATATATATATATATATATATATATATATATATATATATATATATATATATATATATATATATATATATATATATATATATATATATATATATATATATATATATATATATATATATATATATATAAAATATATATATATATATATATATATATATATATATATATATATATATATATATATATATATATATATATATATTTATTTATTTATATTTATATTTTATGTCTTTTACAATTTACGCTAAATAAATATATAAATACATTGTGTTATACACATTTTATTTTCGGATAACTTATTCATACTGCATTCTTTTTAACTACCAGACTTACCTTTCAGCAACAGAAATATATCCTGAAGTATCACTCCAAATAGGAAAATGCGGAAAAGTCCAAAAACAGTTCAGGCGAGAATTTCAGAGTTTTGAGTTCAATTAACCGCCACAAGTGCACTTTCTGGGCACCGGAGAATCCATACGTTACTTAAGGACATCATGATAATTTGCCAAGTGTCACAGTGTGGTGTGACTTATCTGCAAAATAATTAATTGGACCGTTCTTTTTCAACGGTACTGTAACTGGTGAGGTTTAGCTTAATTTGCTATAGGAAGCATTGATCCCACGCATTCGGGAAGTTTTTGAGGGTGAGAACTTTTACTATCAACAAGATGGTGCATCTCCACATTATCATCAGGAAGTAAGGGCTTATCTTGACGAGACTCTACTGAACAGATGGACTGGACGAACATATTGGGTTGAATACCCCTCACATTCGCCTGACCTTACGCCGCTTGACTTATTTTTGTGGGGATACATTAAAGACAAGGTTTATAAGTCAAAACCGGCAGCAGTTAATGAATTAAGAGTAGCGATTAAAAGAGAATACGGACAAATACCAATGGAAATGATTCTCCATGTTTGCGATTCCATTGCTTCTCGTTACCAGCGATACCTGGACCACGACGGTAGGCAGTTGGCTATTATGGCATTTGGCTGTTCCTTTCGTTTTTTTTTTGAAACCATAAAGTAAACTGTATGAAAATAAATACTCATTTTAGAATGAGTCAAAGTGTGTATAATTTTTTTTAGGACATCCTGTATTTAAAAGTCAACTTACTTTTTGGTCATAGTAGTATACTGCAGAATGGACCCAAACATTGGTAGATTATTATGAAACCAGCGCATGATTATTAAAATTACAATCCATTTTTGTAATTGGATTACATTATCATAATCGAACGCATTTTTTTATTTCTACGTAATAGCGCAGATCTCTTTAATTATATTACCACCGGCTTCTACCACAATTACATCTCTCAGCCATCTGAAAGGTTGTACTATTATGCAAGAATGTATACGGAAAAATTACGAATTCATTAAAAATGTTAATCTCTGGAAACATTAACATATGTATTTTTCAGATGATGTTTTTAAGTTTTTCTGTTTTTCCTAGTTAGCTGATGAATTACTAATTTAACTGTATCATCAAGACCACACTTTTGTCATCGTCTTTCAGAAAAAAATACCTGTGAAGATTGGCTAAATGAAAGTACTTCCACACAAAATGATTAAGAGCACCCAGCAAAATATTATACAAACCTTTGTGTCAAACTAAAAGCCACCATTCACAAAAAAACGCCCAGAAATCAAGAAAAAGGTATCGTTTTATGTTTATTATCTTTTCGGAAGTTTTTATTCTCGTTTTCATTCTATCGTATTTAGAAAAATCTGATCGAAAAAGATAATACAGTAGTTTTGTATCCGTCACAGTACCTATTATAAAGACAAAAAAAAATGAAAATGTTTATTTTATATTCGCATCGTCAAAATCCACATAGCTTTAGAATAATTCATGATCCATCAAGGTTTCGTTCAGTTATATATACAAAATGTGGCCAGCTAGCAAAAATTGGTATGAGACTGATTATCTGAGAGGTCAAGAATCTGAATATAATAAATATTTTATGTTAATTAACTCATTCAACATTATATTTTTTAAATTCAGTTTTAATTAGTATATATATATATATATATATATATATATATATATATATATATATATATATATATATATATATATTCAGTGTTACGCATTTAAGATGAAGACGCCCGCACATTTTCGCTATTTGAAGGAATACAAATTTGAATTTTTGTACAGTCAGACAGATTGATGGGTGACGTTTTTTAAGATACTCAACTGAAATCTGATCTTTAAACTAAGCCTACTACGAATTCACAAACAGGGTCAATTCTCGATATTTTGTTTCGCGTTAGATATATCGAAAAAAGTTATTAGAAAAAGTTGTTCAGGATGTTATTCTAACCCCATATACCAAATTTCATGACAAAATTCGCATTTTTAATTTTGTCATTATTTTGGTCTATATACAAATTATTACAACAGAATCGTAAAAGAATCGAAAAATGCATTCGAATAGACGGAGAACTAGTTGTGAGAGATCACATTTGATAGTTAATTATTTGTATTATGAAAGTTATTGTTATATACTATATACTTTTTCCTAAATTTGATCAATTACTAAAAATTGTTTACCAACATCAATAAAATAATTATTTCTTTGTAAGTGCTATTTATTTTATTGAAATATTTGACTCGGTATATGGGGTTAAAATAATATTCCGAACAACTTTTTCTAATGAACTTTTTCGATATTTTTAACGCGAAGCAAAATATTCAGGATTGACCTTGTTTGTGAATTTGTAGTAGGCTGAGTTTAAAGTTCAGGTTTCAGTTGAGTATCATAGTTAAAAAATAAGATCCATCCACCTGTATGACTATGCAAAAATTCAAATATGTATTCCTTCAAATAGCGGAGATAAGAAGTGTCTTCATCTTAAATGCGACACACTGTATATATATATATATATATTTATATATATATATATATATATATATATATATATATATATATATATATATATATATATATATATATTTATATCATCATCAGCCCGCATCGATGCACTGCAGGATGAAGGCCTCTTCAGCATGCTTCCAACCTACACGGTCCTGGGCTTTCCTCTGCCACTCGGGTCCAATATACTTAACGATGTCATCAATCCATCGTGCTTTCGGTCTTCTTCGCGGACGTTTGCGATCAAGCGGTATCCACTCCAGGATTGCCTTGGTCCATCTGTCGTCCCATCGCCTAGCTATATGGCCTGCCCATCTCCATTTCAACTGTTTTACTCTTCCAATGATGTCACAGACTTCTGTTTGTTCCCTGATCCATGCGCAGGACTCTCTGTCTCGTCTTGTAATGTAATAATATATTTATATATATATATATATATATATATATATATATATATATATATATATATATATATATAACATACATAAATATATATATATATATATATATATATATATATATATATATATATATATATATATATATATATATATATATATATATATATATATATATATATATATATATATATATAACATACATATATATATATATATATATATATATATATATATATATATATATATATATATAACATACATATATATATATATATATATATATATATATATATATATATATATATATATATATATATATATAACTGCTATGCTGAATTCTATGCTGTGATTGCTATGCTGAATTCAAATGTAGCCGTACAAAGACCGATGATGCTGAATGCTCTGGACGCCCAAATGAGGTGGTTACATCACACAACATCCGAAAAATTCACAAATTTATTTCGCAAAACCGTAAAGTGCAGCTTCAGAAGATAGCAAATAAAAAATATAGAAATAAAAAGGATTTTTTCATGCAGTATGTAACAATGGATCAAACACCATCACTACACTCTGGAGTTAAATGGGCAGTCAGCTGAGTGGACAGCAGCCGGTGAAAGCCTTCCAAAGCGATCAAAAACACAACCATCAACAGACAAGGTTATGGACTCTGTATTTTGGGATACACATGCGATAGTGTTCATCGATTATCTCGAAAAAGGTAAAACCATCAACAGCGAATATTACATAGCTTTATTGGTACGTTTGCAGGACGAGACCGCAAAAAAGGCTTAAATTAACAAAAACAAGATTAATGCATCGTGTCACAAATCATTGGTAACGATGGCTAAATTGCATGAATTGCACTTCCAATTGCTTCCTCATCCACCGCATTCAACAGATCTGGCCCCAAGCACCTATTTTCTGTTTTCAGATCCCAAAACATGCTCGCTGGAAAAAAATGTCGCTCCAACGAAGAGGTAATTGTCGAAACTGAAGGATATTGTGAAGGCAAAGAGAAATCATTCTATAAAAAAGGTATAGGAATATTAGAAAAGTGTTGGAATGATTATATGCTCTTCACGGAGAATATATTGAAAAAAAATGTCGAAATTTGCAAAAAAGGGGTGTTTTATTTGTCAGACCGGGGACTTATTGACCGATATGTTAGATACGTAGGTAAGCAGTGAATGCTGCAAAAAAAAAAGGTTATGCAGATCATAATAACTAGCTTTTTAATGTTTTCATTTTCAATATTTGTCCTTTTCCGTTGCTCATTACCTGTTTTAAGTGGTCTTCCTGTTGATCTCTTGCTGCAAGCTGCGGTATTCGCTTATTTTGTGGGGTTAAACAAAATGTACTGAACTGCGTTGAAAAGAATTCCAAAAATTTTTGGGTTCCTATCTATTTTCGCAGTCGGGCCGAGAACTTTTCGAACGACTCTTCGAACGATTAGTAAAAGCAATGGTTCTGAGTTGAGATATGTGTCGATTTCATTATACATATATAATTATTTCATTATACACATTCTGACGGACACATAAGACATTAATGTCTTATATATAATCTGAAATCTGTATATCTCCTCTATAAACGAGACCGCCATCATCAGAATCGATCAACAGATTGTCAAATTATAGTGCTTAAAGTGACAGTACCTTTTGTCAACTTGTCCCAAAAACAAGATGGAACAAAGAGTTAATATTATATTTTGTTACAAGCTCGGTAATACAGAATCGGTATACAGAAACATTTGAATTGATGAAAAAAGTTTATGGTGATGATTGATTATCCCGTGCACGTGTGTTCGAGTTATATAAACGATTCCAGGACGGTCGTGATACTTTGGAAGACGACCCAAAGCCAGGCCGGCCAAAACTCAAAAATCGCGATGAGTTGGTGGAGTTGGATGAAATGATCGCCTACGATGTGAATTCGACTATGGGATGGATAGTGGAGGAATTAAATACGACCCCAAAGTCTGTACTCAATTTGTTCCTCACCTTTTAAATGAGTATCAAGGAAATGCTTGCGTTGTACATTGCATGGACTTTATTAAAACAGCCAAACGGAACTGCACATTGCTGGAATCGATTGTAACTGGTGATGAGACTTTCCAGTCACGAGAGAAGACAATGTTGATTTATTTTTACGACTCTAAAGGTATTATACTTTGGGAATTCGTTCCACAGGGTTAAACTGTATTTGGTGAATATTATCTGAATATTATTGAGCGTTTGTGGAAGAGAATCGTTCGAGTGAGGACCAAATATCGAAACAATGGGGAGTTGGTTTTTGTTGAACGATAATACACCATCTCACAGGACCGTCGCTGCTCGTGAAGTTTGTGTGCTTCGACATCCTTCATATTCGCCTGATTTACCTCCGTGTGACTGTTTCCTGTTCCCGAAACTCAAACTGGCCATGAAAGGAAGGTTTTATGATAGTGTTACACAAGTCCAAAAAGCCGTGACAAGGTCATTGAGGCGATTCCGAAAAACGGCATAATAAAATCTATGCTAGCATTGATTGAACGTGCCCAGCGGTGTATTGATGCGGAAGGAATGTATTTTGAATAAAAATAAATAATTTTAGCAAATAACTAATTGTTTTATTTTATTTATCAAATTCCATTATTTTTCAAATATTCTCTTTATATTTCGCTATTTTAATTTTCGCTATTTTGGCTATAAATTTATTTTTCGCTATTTATAACAATAATTGCTTACATTTAACATGTAACTAAAACAATTAAGATTATAAAACGGCTCGTTGTATGTTGTCTGATACGTCGCGCCGTGGCGAACGAACTCGGCATTAACGACCTGTAATTATGCACAGATTGGTGGATATGATAACCAATGTGGCAAATGATTATTGATGTATTAACGTTCGCACCGGAAAAAGGAAATGGCACACCGAGGCTTTAAACTAATACTTTTTTCAACGCTATATTATTTTAATTACATCAGTGTGTCTAACCCGCAT